>WOVY01005571.1:0-155498 GCA_013436015.1 Rhipicephalus annulatus
GGTTCTCGACTATAGGAAGCAGAACTTCTTGTGAAAAAGTGTTGCTACCTTTCCACTTCGTCATACAGGACCACAGCAGATAGCACGTGGTGTTAAGTTGTGTAAGCGCCAATGTAAGCGTCAATAGTAAATAAGAACTGATTGATGAAGTTTCAGTTAGTGTAATCTGAGCAACTATGCAGCTTCACCACTTAGTGTAAGCTAAAGCAACTGTGCAACTGAAAAACGTAGAATTTCAATAACGAAAGAAGGGAAAACAAATAAGAAACTACAATTTCAAACGCTTTACTGGTGAAGAAATGCAAATTTGACCATCGTAGAAGGAATTGAAACATGTGAAAAACTTTCGGATAAAAAATTTCAAAATGTTCTTACAAAGGACAAGCAACGTTTGAAATACATCAAGCCCCAATTCATGACCGTTACCGCGGGCTAATATCTTACCACGTCATCTGCCAGGAAGAACACTATATGCGGTCTCGACCTCCCACAACTTGCCGTTGGCAGACCGCTAAGGCAAAGAACCAGGCAGCAAACACTTGCCTGAGCAATCCTGCAAAATAAAAAAAAGGCAATTGGTAACAACCTCTGTACTCTAGATGGAAAAAGAAAACTCCGCTAAATACCATTGACCTTATGCAACATCTGCTTCCATCTAGTGACAATCTAGTGCATTTTCGGCATGTTTTAATCTAAGCGCACCCCGCATGTGCGCACACGTATTGTACGCAGTATGCGCATAAACGTGGGGTGGGTCAGAGGGACTGTAATGTAAACATATTTTTGTGTGTCGTGTTGCCCAAACTGATTAAATCTGTAGGGTGCAGAAACATCGGCCCCATATCTGCATGTTACACTGCAAATGTCGTCGAAAGACGATAGTCTCGCATCTGGAGAGAGTGAACAAAACGTTTATTGGATGTTCTGCGCAAGAAAATCGGTGAATGGTATTCTGGAGGCGCTGCGTTACAGTGCCTCGCGCGTGCAGCGAAGGCGTACGAGCACACCAAGTCACGTCACACGTGAGACATGAGTGCTATCTGGCAGTTATCTTAGAAAAGGGCAAAGCGCTTAGCTCTGAGACGGGCGTGCGCGCCCTTCTCAGAGGTGATAAGGTGCAGATCGCAAGGCGACGGGTAGGAGCCACCACCGTGTCGCCTTAGCAAAGCGTTGGAAACGTTTGCCTATTCGTGCAAGCGTTGCATGGTGAGCGCAGCGTGATAAACGCTACGGTCTTTATATTTACTTATGTATGCCTCTTCTAGTAGAATGCACACATACAGGATATATACGCGTTGTTATGGTGCCTCGAATATGCGCAATAATTGCTTTTTAATTGACCATCGCGCAAGTGTTAACGCTGAAGCTTGAGCAATATTGGTGGGTGCTGTGGAGGGGGTCGGCTGTTTGAGGTATCATCTGGTGCCTTTTAAAGTACTCGGAACCGTTAGGGCTAACAAACAGACAAAGGTACAGACAGACATACCAAAAATTTTGCGTCGATAGTCCCCAAGGAAAACTATCGTCTTAAAAAAAAAGATTCGCAGGAAGATGATATTAGGGGCGAAGCTCGTTATAGCGGCAACCGTTCGTCTCTCGTAGCCGTAGTAGTAGTCGTATGTAACCAGTATTACATTTTGACCTCCAAGGTGGTGCCGCTGAGAGATTTCTTCTGTGCGTTGTTGAACAATAAAATATTGCTCAATGTACATGCCAATGGCAGCTAAGGGGGGAGGAGAGACAGGAGAATTCGGCTTTTAGTTAACACGCACGCTGCGAATTTTTTTAATGTTCAACAACGTACAGAAGACAAGAAAGGGTTGCTACGTTGTACTCGCTGGGCGTAACCTCCTAGGTTTTAGAAAGGTTTAGCGAGCGTTGGGCCGCAGTGCCATGAATACAGTGAACTAGTATATACCATGAACTCGACGTGTTTAAAGGTGGGAAGTAGACACTAGCGCAAGCCGAAAGAAAGTGTGCATATGCCTCTTCTCGTTCAGTCCATGGAATGTCCGCAGGATAGTGGTGCTTCTATATGAGCAATATATGATAAAAAGATGCGAGATGACGGTACTTGGAGTGTTGAATAGATGGACGAACGGACACACCGACAGATGCATGGACGGACGCACGAATGGCTGCAAGGACCGATGGATGCATGGATGGACGCAGGAGTGGATGCATGGACGAAAGCAGGGACGGACGGACAGATGAACGTGCGGATGCACGAACAGACGCACGCACGGACGGGTGGATGGACGCACGGGCGGCCCCACAGACGCACGCATGGATGGACGGAGGCAAGAACGAATGGACGGACGGATGCTTCGCCCCACTCTCCATCATTCAATCCTTGTATAGGCTGCCATTTTTTCAAGATTCTCTTGCGGCCGACGTGAAGCAGCAGACAGTTCCGTTGCCCCAACTATTGCTTACGACTAACACTGAGGTTACGTTTGCCCGCCTTAATAGATGTGGTATGTGCTAGCATCAGCGCTAATTGGAGAACACGTTTAGCGTCATGCTGGAATGAGGCCGTTTTCATGCCATGCATGCACTCACAGACAATCTGGCTTCGTCTGCGAGCTCTAGAGCTGCATCGTGGCTTTGTGCGCATGTCTACATAATATTCAGAATAACTGAGTCGATTTATTGGAAGTTAGCTGTGCTCAGAAAGCGGTGAGAATAAAAAAATACCGTTTCTAACGCACGCAGAACCAGGAGGCCGTAAGTAGAGAGAGGAGAGGAAGGGAATCTCTACCCCCTACACCTCGAACGTTTTTCGTATTTATCTTTTCAAGATATACTAAATATTTACACGCATTCACGGTGACCATCAATTAACAAAGTTAGTCGGGCTGCTGCACCCCCTCCCCAGTAAAAAAAAAGATTAGGTGCTAACCTCGCGCCAAATGTTTCCTGTTAACGAAGCTTAATATAGCGTGTCTCTGTACGAATTCACACTGTAAATTTCACCTTTTCGACCATATGACGTCTTGAAACTAGTTCAAGTCTAACGTATACAGTCGAATGAAAGAGGCAGCGCCTGAAAATAGCTGTGCTAAAGGGCATTGCATGGATATTGTTGATGGGGCGGTGACGTATGACATAAATGCGTGTTGATATGATTGATTTATATGTGGGATTTATCGTCCCAAAAGCACCATTTGATTATGACAGACGCCGTATAGTGGAGGGCTCCGGAAATTTTGACCACCTGGGGTTCATTAACGTGCACCCAAGTTTGAGCACATAAGCCTACAGCATTTCCGCTTCCATTGGAAATGCAGCCGCCATAGCCGGGATTGGATCCCGCCACCTGCGGCTCAGCAGGCGAGTACCTTGGCCACTAGACCACCGCGTCAAGGCTACACTGCTGTTTATTTCATTACTTCGTTTGTTACTATGTGTGATAACCAGTGCATGTCGTACTGGTGTGACACGGCACTTTTCATTAATAACCGCGCCAGTTCGGATAGCATTTATTGACCGCGACCAACAAGGATAACTGCTACTAAGTTTTAAAATAATCGGTATCACAACACACGTCTATAAAATCACGATCTAGGAGCCATATTGTGACGCGAGGATTGCAATAATCTTGGTGACAATGGGGCTTGAGCTTGATTAAAAGAGCGTGGAGCGATAGTTAACCAGTATCAGCCCGTGTGACACCAGTATTGCAAAAGGTATAGCGCGGGTCAATGGTTCCCACCGAACAGACTGATTGAGATGCAGCGTGCTGTCTATAGTTCTTTTTTAGTATAGGGTGGCACTTGGAGTGGAGCGTGTACGGGTGGCATTGCGTGTTGTCGCTTAGTAGTTCAGCATTTTCAGTACCAATTCAGAAGGGCCGTCAATGTGCCCTGACCACTGCACGCCATCTTCAATTTTTTTCATTGCACTAGCAAATATATGTACACTCTCGGCTGAATTTCGTCGCTGGCGTCAGCGTCGAAGTCATGCACCACATATGTATGCGTATCTATATATATGAAAACGCAAGAAAGAAAGAAGTCCTGAAAGAAAGCACTTCAGCGCGCCGAATCGAACGTGCGACCTCTGCGTGGTGAAAGCGTGGCGTTAACAACTGAGCCACTCAGCAGAACGTTCCAACCCGTTCAAACGGCAAGGTATTTATATCTACCACTTATCGCTGCTGTGTTTTCGGCATTACCAAAAAGATGGCGCAATGAGCGCACGTCACCACATCGCGCAGCGGTGCCTGGTCTAATCTCCTACGCGCATTTTGCCCGGCTTAGAAAAGATGAGCGATGCTCCCTCGCGCACCGTTATATCGCGGTAGTGAGGAGGGGAGGATTGTGCGCTTTGACTGGCCTCGGACTTTGCGTGGAACGGTTCTGCTGTAGTTACCAGGCGCACAAAGGTCACTGCAATCATTGCAGTCTCCGTTCGCAAAAAGATCTCGCTTTGCAGGCTCAGCGAAGTAACGAATGAGATGCTTATTAACGTGCATCTGTACCTGTGAGTACGCTTCGTACGTGATTTGTGTGCGAGAATTGCGGGGCACGTTTTAATCTGCTTTCCATTCTGCGCGTGACCTTTCAAATTGTTGCTATGACGTTCATTGCATCGTCTTTGAGGCAAAACTGTGACGTCTCTATTGTATACCCGAATAAAATGATATTAATTTCTCCTCAAAGTTTATCCCACTTCGGCAAGATACTGTGGCCACACTCTGCGCTATGAATTGTCAACAGATGCTTCAAGCGTGTGGCACCTTTAGAATGTGTGGCACCTTTAGAAAAACAAAGTTCTGCTCCGTGAAATGCATTACATATTACCGTACGTGAGCTATGGTTGCTTGCATGCTGAGGTGGCTAGCAAGCACTCGGTTGGTGACGCAATACACTCCCTGAAATGGGGAGAAATCGCAAAGCGCTAGAATGTTACAATTGTATCTCGGTATTTCCATACACATGTCGTAAGGTTAGGGATCTACATACTAACTTCCTAGAGTAAGTAACAGTTTTCCTATTTGATCTTTATGGTACCTTAGTTGCAGATTCTGTTCTCACTTTAACCGCCCAGTAGGTCTATACAACACTTAACTCGGCGACTGCAACAGGGAAGTATGTTTTACTGAGAAAAGTAAGAAAAGGGCAACAGAGTTTATTTGCCATCAGATGCACGGTCGATCAGGTCGTAGGACTCCACTTATAAAAGACGTTTTGAAACGGGTCATCATTGAAATGGGTCAACAACACTTCCTTGTGTACCGACATTTGATGCGTGCAATCGCGTCACGCACTGTTACCTCTTCACAACCGGCTACTAAATAATAATCAACTTCATACCACACTGAAAGACGACAAAAGATATGCAGAGACAGGATAAGGGCGCCTGTGTCTTGTGTTTCTTTGTCTTTCTGCGTGGTCATGATTTTGTCGCAAAGTTGACCACTGATTCCAGACAAGCGCGCCAAGTCGCCCGACAGCACGTATAACATTACTACACTCTACGCTGCATATCCAGATACATAACAGTGCTTCACATACTGTACTAAAAGAGAGTCAAAATTTATATTCTAGCGCATCGCTTTATCCTAAACGATGGCAGACCTGCATTTCTCTCGGTGACAAACGTGTCCCTTCGTTCACGTTGTAAGCCTGTTCTCTAGACAAAAAGCTGCTAACACAGTGACTAGTCTGTATCGGCTACTTATACAGACCCTTACACACTCGTCTGATTGCTTTTTATGCCCTGGTTATGTTATAAACAATGTGACAGAAAATAGCTGAGATGAAATGTGCAGTGACAAAAAAGATAGACATTAGGTGTGCTGATGAAACAAATAGATAATGTAGTACTGTAACCTAGGTGCTTATGAAGCTTACAATAATCAGCCTGCTACCTAATATTGAACGAAACAAGGAAAAACAAATCAAGGTCTGGCTTCCTGTGTTTCACAAAATCCAAAGCTAATAATTGAGAATGACGCCAGGAAAGGTATAGGGCAAGATTTGTATATATTGAAAGCAAAGTACATTATTGCGTACTGCAGGAACATTGATCTATCTATCTATCTATCTATCTATCTATCTATCTATCTATCTATCTATCTATCTATCTATCTATCTATCTATCTATCTATCTGAGTGCTTTCGGTATCATCCTTTACTTGAGGTAAAGTTACGACGGTTTGACGAATACGACTTTCTGGTCATGACATGAACAATGTCACAATCTTGTCGCGTTCGTCATTGAAAACTTTCCGCCAAACAGTGGCACATACCCGCGGGCGGGTATGAGCCACTGGTATGGTGGTATGTGGTACACGTGATTGACATCTAGTATTGTCATGGAGTCGCAGGTGATAGTGTTTATTCGGCAGAACTTGCGTCTGTTCAACGAAAAGTCAGGATACAGTGGTACACTCTGCACTGATAGCGGCAAATTGAGCGTCGGCCGTCAATCAAGCGACAAGAAGTGAAGTGCGTCTGCATGAATACACATGCCATCGAATATTCTACCATTATCGCTAGCAGCCACGTAGGTGAAAGAAACATCTATTATCCTCGTCAAGTGGGCGTAATCTGAACAAAATGATCTACTACAGTCCTGATGCTTCTCGAACACTGCAGGTGTGGTTTGCGCCGAGAGCTACTGACAGTGTAAAGAGCAATAAAAAAACCTGAGGAGGAAACGTGGCAATCTCTGCCCAGAAAAGGCTACAACATGGGTAATTTTAGCGTGTGAGCGTTAATAAAGAAAAAAATGGCAGATCCCACGTACAGTGGGAATCGATCATAGGCAAAGCACAAATCAGAAAGGTTTATATGTCACTTCAAAATCAGCACAAAGTCATGAGGTGGAGGTAAATGATGCCGTACATGACTTCTGTACATGATTATCATGTTTGGATGTGTCGTTTATCTTGGTCATCTATTCACGTCACGTGATACCAATTTTAGTTTATGTGGAGCTAGTGAAACGACCGCGAGCACGCTTTGATCGTGGTACGTTGTCATGTTCTTACATGACAGGCGTGTCAGCTATATAATGTTTACACCAGTCATGTTTTTCGCCATGCATTGATGGGACGTAACACCAAATTTAGTATATGTGGAGCTAGGAAAACGGCCGCGAGCGCATCATGAAGGGCTCAATATACTCCAATGTAGCGTTGATGCGCGCGCACGCTGGGCACAGTGACGGTACGCTAGCAAAATGCGAGCACTCTATAGTCTGAAGCCAGGCGCGACCAGCGTCTGTCGGCGCGGTTCGACGGCAATCAGCGCGCAATACGACATGCTGCATTTCGCGCTGATGCGTTACCCAGACAACGTTGCATCTCGCTCTTTTCGTGACGGAGGGACGATGGACGCACTGAAACGAGCATGCGTCAAAGCAACGCACCGGGGCGTGCAGGCCTGCGAGTATATGGCCGGAGCGGCGCCTGGATTTGCTACGCCGGCTTTAAGGGACGAAATGAACGCCGGCGAGCACTCGCACCATATCACCTCAAAACGTGTTGAGACTGGGACTGTGGCTAGTATAGTTATGATTGATTAATTTGTGTGGTTTAACATCCCAAAACCACCATATGATTATGAGAGACGCCGTAGTGGAGGGCTCCGGAAATTTTGACCACCTGGGGTTCTTTAACGTGCACCCTAGTATAGTTATGTTCTCACATGACACGCATTTAATGATTATCATGTTTGCTTCAGTCGCATACCTTCGTCGTCCATTGGCGTCACGTAACACCAAATTTGGCATATCAGAAACTAACGAAACCATGAGTGCATCGTAAGTGTGGCATGTAGTCAGGTTGTTACACGACACGCATGTCGCAATTATCATGTTTGGTTGTGTTATTTACCTATGTCATCTGTCCGCGTCGCGTAATACCGAGTTTGGTACATGCGAAGCTAGCGAAATGGCAGCTAGCACATCATGAGCAAAGCATGTAATCATGTCATTACATGACACGCATCTCATGTTTATCACATTTGCACCAGTATCATACCTTCGTCATCCATTCCCGTTCCATAATACCAAACTTGGTATAATTGAAGCTAGCGAAATGGCTGCCAGCGCATCGTGAGCGTGGCATGTAGTCATGTTTTGACATGACATGCATCTCATGACTATCATGTTTGCACCAGTCACTTACCTTTGTCATCTACTCATGTACTGTAATACCAAATTTGGTGTATGTGACTGTAGCGACGAGAGAAGAGAGACGTGAGATGACGTCGAAGGCGGCCGATGGGGCCGTGCCGATCTCGCACTTTATTCCAGGCCTGAAGCGGAGCCACGTCGGCTACCAGCGTCCGCCACGCCAGGCGTGTCAGCTCGTTCTAATCCTCGAGCAGGTCGAGCTAGCATCAGCTGCGCGAGAAGCGTGGCGCGGTGATGAAGAAATGATGATGGTGATGATGGCGCTACATGACGCTAGCGAAATGGCCGCGAGCGCTTCATTAGCGTGGCGTGTAGTGATGTTGTTACATGACACGCATGTCATAATTTTCATGTTAGGATCTGTCGCTTGTGTTTGTCATGCAATCATTTCATACCATACAGTTTTGCAACGTTACATGTGAACGAAACCACCGCAAGAGCTGGGAGATGATTTAGACTCTAACCAAAAGTTTTGAAGAAACCCGACGTTTCGGAACCAGCTTGGTTCCTTCCTCAGGGGTGACTGCGGAGGCTATTGTAGCAGCGTCGTCTTCAAAGCTCTCGCGGGGTGGCTCATGACCCCCCCTCTCTCTCTCGTTTTGCCGTGGAGCGCAGTCTGTGGGAATACACTGGGGGAAGGCTTCCGAGGGAACGGTTGATATTATGGGCTGTCCTCTGTATTTGCCACGACTCGAGTAACAACCTTCTCCTCCAGTTCGGCTGCTTTCAAGGATGGCCGTCGCTTCAAAACTTATTTTGTGATCCAACGTCTCAGCATGTTCGAAGACAGCGCTGCGCTCTTCGTAGAACTTCCACACATTGTTGGCGTGTTGCTTCAGTCATTCCGGTAGGTTTTCGTCTCGCCAATATGCGAAAAGGGGCACTCGGCACACTGGAATTACGTAAACGACACAGGAGCGCCTGTCCATTGTTGGCCGGTCTTTCGGGCGGGGGAGGAGGTGGCCCAGCGTACACGAAGGCACGTGCGCCATGCGAACCCCTTCCTTCCTGAAGATCCGCGCTAACATCTTGCTGGTTCCCTGAACGTATAGAATCGGTATGCGTTTTAGGGGCTGCCAGTTGAGTTCGATTGGTGTTTTCTTATTCTCTGTTGCTCTGCAAGGCGGTTGGTGGCTCGAATGAAGTTTTTTTGGGTATCCGTTTTTTCTGAGGTCAGCAATTACGCGGGCGTTCTCTTTCTTTCGCTCAGTGTCATTAGAGCATAAGTTCCTAGCTCTCTCGAGTAGCATGGTGACAATGGAGGCCTTGTGGCAGGCGGGGTGGGAAGAATCGAATTGAAGGTAGCGGCCAGTGTGCGTTGGCTTCCTATGAACGGAGAACTCCAGGCCATCACGCTTTCTTGCCACCTGGACGTTGACAAAGGGCAGGCAGTGATCGCTTTCACACTCGGTCTTGAATTGTACGGCTGGGTGCACAAAATTTTGGTGTTGTTTGAAGTGTTTAATTTCAGCCGTCTTAATGACGCAAAAGCAATTGTCCATATAACGCAGAAAACCTTGGGTCGCGGCGAGAAGGAGCTGAGCGATTTCTCTTTTATGTACTCCATGCAGGACCATCAAATGTAAATCTTAACGTTCGTGACGTAGATGTCATGATTTTCATGGTGTGACTAGTCAAATATGTTCTTCATACAGTTATGTTATGTCATACCAAGTTTGGTATCGATACCATTAACGAAACAGCCAGGAGAGCTAAAAGTCATAGGCGGCTAGATAGATAGATAGATGGATAGGTAGCTAGATAGATAAATAGATAGATAGATAGATAGATATATAGATAGATAGATAGATAGATAGATAGATAGATAGATAGATAGATAGATAGATAGATAGATAGATAGATAGATAGATAGATAGATAGATAGATAGATAGATAGATAGATAGATATAGATACGCCTAAAGTCGCCGAAGTTCCCTCATAAATGCTTCGCATTTAAAATCAGCAGATTCCACGTAGAGTGGGAATCGGTCGTAGGCAAAGCACACACGAAAAAGGTGGATATGTCACTATAGCAAGATTATTCAACATAAAGATTAATAAACAGATTGATTGGCGAAGGCCTACAATAGAGAACCTGTCTTTTAAAGCCATACACAGGTATTTTGAATTCAAGACAGATATTATTGAAAAACATTTCTTCTTATGCCTCTCACTTCTTAATCTTGCACACGTGCATGTATGTCTACAATGACTAAAGTTACGTGTGAGTAATGTTATTATATTGCGGTTTTGGTTTCTGTGAAGGATTCCAATATTGTAAAGTTAGACATTATTGTCCTTTTTTCTATATATGTCTTGTGTTATATATTGCTGATATATGTTGGCCTATTGTTACTGCATCTTTGCTGTTAATCGCCAATGAGGGGGCCAGCGGCCTCGTCAAGCTGTCTGAACGACAACTTTTTCCACCCGCCCCTTCGTATCATTAACTGTACTGATGCGAAATTAAAGTCTTTGTCATTGTCAAAATCGCCACAATGTTGCGAGGCACATGGATGTAGTACACAGTAAACACTGGTGTAAATGTTATACGCACTCAAGTATCTGTATAAGATCCAAGTATGTTGTTTAGAGCCACGTAACTACGGCGCCACAAGCGTATAAAATACCAGCCCTAGCAATGATAGGATTGTAAATTATGCCGTACATGGCTTCTATGCAATGACTATCATGTTTGCGCGTGGCAGTTGTGTTCCTTGGACATGCACGTCACGTAATGTGAAATTAGGCATATGTGAAGCTTGCCAAACGGATGCAAGCGTGCTACGAGCGTAGCATGTAGTCATGTTTTACATGACACAATTATCTTGCTTATCATGTTCGGGTGTCTCACTTACCTTTGTAGTCCATTCACGTCACGCAATACCAAATTTGGTATACGGAAAGCCAGCGAAACGGCAGCGAGCGCAGCATGAGTGTAGCATATATACGTTTTACATGAGACGAATGTCATGGTTATCATGCTAGGAACTGTCAATTTATTCGTCATCCAATCATGTCACATAATTGCAAGCTTGGTATATGTGAAGTTGGCGAAACGGCCTCGAGCGCGCTATGAGGGTAGCATGTAGCCATGTTTTTGCACAACATGCGTGTCATAATTATTATGTTTGAACGTGTCATTTGCCTTCGTCGTCGATTAGCGTCACGAAACATTGAATTTGGTATATGTGAAGCTAGCGCAACGTCCATGAGTGCATAATGAGCGTGGTGCTTAGTCATGTGCTTACATAATACGCCTGTCATGATTGTCGTGTCAGAATCAGTCATTTACCTTCGCCATTTATTTGCGTCTCGTAATACGGAATTTGATATATGTAAAGCTAGTGAAGCGGGCCGCGAACGCACCATGAGCGTATGGCCTGTAGTCATGACTTAGATGGCATGAATGTCCTGATTTCCACTTTAGGGCCTGCCACTTATGTTCGCCATGCTGCATGTCATACGATACCTGTTTTGCAATATGTCACGGAACGAAACTGCCGCAAGAGCAACAAAACCTTGGCATTCATGACATGCATATCATAATTCTCATGTTATGAATAGGCACCTGCGCTCAATATACAGTCATGTTATGTCTTAAAGCTTTTGTTACAAATTATTGATGGGCGTATGCTATCGCCCTCCGTCCTCTGACTGCCTTTTCGTGTCTGAGCTTCACAGAAGTATTTCCAGGGCTCTTGACCTGTTTCCCACCAGAAAAATTTACTTATTCGGTGATTTTAATTTTCCTGATATTGATTGGTCTCGCACGTCTTCTTCGAACAGTACGTCAAGTGAATTCATCGAACTATGCCTTGACTTTAATTTCACCCAGCTGGTCTCAGAGCCCACTCGCGATACTAATATTTTAGATCTTATTCTGACAACAGAGCCACATACCATAGGTAGAATTGTGCAATTAGAGGGTTTTAGCGATCACAACCTTCTACAGTTTTCAATTATTATTCCACTAAAGTTTCCGGGTGTTCAGCGCAAGGTAATCAGGGATTATAGCAAGGCAAAGTACAATCTAATGAACTCTGAACTTGATGTCTTCCTACACAATACATTTCTTCCCTCATTCACCAACAGGTCTGTTCAGGATAACTGGAATCCCTTTAGAAACATTATAGCGCTCCTCATAGATAAATATGTTCCACTAATAACAATCTCTAACGACAAATCCAACCCTTGGTTTAATAAATCGCTTAGATCGCTCAGAAATAAAAAGAAAAGGTTATATGCTTCAGCTAAAAGGTTATCATCTTCTAAGTCATGGTCTATGTATAAAAACTGTTTAAAATCCTATTGTCTTGCGATTGGCGAAGCGAAAAAGAAATATTTTTCCGCCGACCTGTCTTCACTTTTACTGACTAACCCTAAAAAGTTTTGGCGTGCCACTTCGCCTGACCGTGGCAGTGACATTGTTACATTACATAACGCCGATAATGTTCCTGTCTCTGCATCTGAGTGTGCTTCAACCTTCAATTCGTTTTTTTGCTCGGTTTTTACTAATGAAGATTTTTCTTCGGTTCCCTGTGTCCCCGATCGTGAGTACTGCTTCATGTCTCCTATCATTGTTACTTTTGAAGGCATATCCAAACTTATACACGGTCTAAAGCTGTCTACATCGTGTGGTGTTGACAATATTAATTCCAATGTACTTAAAAACACATCCGCTTCCTCAGTAGTAGTAGTAGTAGTAGTAGTATTTTTTATTTACAGTAAGCCAGATACAGAGCTCACTGCAGGGGCAAAGGGCTAAAGGCGAACTGCCTGACAAAGGCCCTTGTCCCTCCGCAGTCCGTGACAGTGCAAAGCTTAAACAATATATATATTCAATACATTCAAGCAACCTGAAATTGTAAACACAAAATTCAAACATAAATAACATAAGAAGTTTACATGACACATTTTAAGAATTTGAGGTCGCTCTCGTTATAATTTACAACTAAACAATATCAATGAAACAACCCAAAAACAGACATAAGAAGCATGCGGATACAATGAATTCCGCGGTATACACTCGTATAATTGACATATCAGTTTATAAACAATTTAAGCACTTGCAGAGGCATGAGACTCCATTACATAGTTTTGATAGTGTAGACCGGTGGTTATGAATAAGTTCTTTATTTGTTTCTTGAAAGTCGCACTACTAGCCCTAAAATTCAATTGATCTGCAAGGGTATTTAAAACCTGAGGTACCTGGTAAGCAATACTTTGTTTTCCATACTGGGTTCTTGTTCTGGGAGCTCGCTTCCTTTGTTCTCGCATACTGTAGTGTGGTCTTTCGGTGAAACTTTCTTCATATAGCTTAGTCTTTTGTATTAACTGAAGTAATTTAATATGATATAATTGATCAATTCTGAGTATTGAATGTTTAACGAATAGTGGAGCAGTGCGCAAGTCTTGTAGATTCCCCCTGTAATTTTCAAAGCAGCGCAATATTTTCTTTTGTATAGTTATTAACTTATGGTAATTCCCTTGTGATGTCGTTCCCCAGACTAACATCCCATAACTTACTTTAGAATGGAAGAGTGCATAGTACATACCTATTTTTAACCTCAATGGGATTAAGTGCATTGTTCTAAAAAAACAACCAACTATTCGCGCTAATGCGGTGATCAGATGATTTACATGTGTATTCCAGTTTAATTCCTCTTGAAACCATACACCAAGAAACTTTTGTTCCCTAACATGTGCGATGCAATTTCCTTCGAATTTTACAGCTATGTTACTAATAGGTTTGTTTATAGGTCAGAATATCATATAGGTTGTTTTTTTTTTGCATTCAAGCGCAGTCCATTTTGCCTTAACCAATTTGAAAGATTGCTTAGATAATTATTTACACTGACCTCAAGTGATATTAGATTGTCTGATGAAAAGAAAACATTCGTATCGTCAGCGTACATTATAAGTTCAGGAGAATGAGGTATATCGACAATATCATTTATATAGACAAGGAACAATAATGGCCCCAGTATAGACCCTTGGGGGACTCCTTGGTTCAACTTTATCTTTGCAGAAATAGTGTTATTCAGTTTTACATATTGATAACGATCTTCTAGGTAACTTTTAAACAGTTGTAGTGCAACTCCACGCACCCCATAGCTTGATAATTTATGAATCAATGATTTGAATTGTATGGAGTCAAATGCCTTTTGAAGATCGAGGAAGAGCCCAAGAGTATATTTTTTGTTTTCCATATTTTCGATTATCTTATCTTTTATATACAGTAGAGCTTGTTCTGTTGATTTATTTTTTTGAAAACCATACTGACTTTTTGTTATTATTTGGTGCTTATCAAAAAAGGATGCAAGTCTATCATAAATAACCCCTTCAAATATTTTCGATATTGTTGGAAGCACGGATATGGGTCGATAGTTCGCTAAAGTATTGATATCACCACCCTTATGTACTGCAGTGACTTTTGCTACTTTTAGCTGCTCTGGAAATACACCGGTAGTGAGCGTGAGGTTGATAATATAGGCCAAGACATTAGATATCAATGGTGACACCATTTTTAACTCAACAGAACCTATCTCATCAATCCCTGATGCAACATTATTTTTAAGTTTCTAATTAATCTTTCTACTTCAACCGGATCTGTGGGTGCGAGAAAAATAGAATACGGCAAAGGAGATTTATCAGGAGTTGGAGCATTATCTCGCTTTTCATCCGTTAAAATAAAGGAACCCGCAGTTATGAAATGTTCATTCATAACATTGAAGTCAAATTTTATGCCACATTTTTCAACAGTCTTTATCTTCTGGTCAACTTCCCACTGACTGGAAGATAGCAAAGGTTATTCCGATATTCAAGGATGGTAGCAAAACACACACCCGGTAACTACCGTCCCATTTCGCTAACATGCATCTGTTGCAAGCTGCTTGAACACATCATCACCTCTCATATATACAGCCATCTTGAGTCAAATAACTTCTTTCTTAATCAGCATGGTTTTCGGAAAGCGTTATCTTGTGATACTCAGCTATTAGAATTTACGTCTGATTTACATAACGGTATGAATAGTAATAAAACTGTTGACTGCATCTTTTTAGACTATGCGAAAGCATTTGACAGAGTTGCCCATTGTCGCCTAATAGCTAAGCTGTCTGCGCTTAAACTCGACTCATCAACATTATCTTGGCTTAGAAATTTTTTGTCAAATCGACAGCAGTTTACATTTGTCAATAACTTCAGCTCGTCTACTTCATTGTTTCATCAGGTGTGCCCCTGGGCAGTGTATTAGGCCCTCTTCTTTTTCTGATTTATATTAATGATTTGCCTTGTAACATTTCTTCCTCAATTCGTCTTTTCGCGGATGACTGCGTAGTGTACAGAACTATTAACTCTGAAGAAGACCACGTACATTTTCAAAAGGACCTCGACTTAATAATCAGTGGTGTGACCGTTGGCAAATGACACTTAACACATCTAAGTGCTGTGTACTTTCTTTCACCCGTAAGAAATCGGTTTTAAACTTTTCTTACTCTATCTGTTCAGCTGTAATTCCCCGTTCATCTACATAAAAATACCTTGGTGTCCATCTTTGTACTAATCTTGCCTGGTGTACTCACATCGACAAGATATGCGCGAAAGCAAACAGAACTCTGGGATTCTTGCGCCGGAATCTGCATCATTCCCCATCTACCTTTCGGCAGCAGGCCTACCAAACGTTTGTACGTCCTCAGCTGGAATACGCTTCATCGATCTGGTCTCCGCATCAACAATACCTAATAGATAAAGTGGAATCCATCCAAAATCGTGCAGCCCGCTTCATCACTTCAATGTATAACCGCCACTCCAGCATCACCCAAATCAAACGCGATATTGCCCTTACTAACTTGGATTCCCGCCGCTCTGTCACCCGTCTATGCCTCCTCCATAAGTACTACTACAATTCGTGGACCAGTCGTCTATCGCTTGACATTCCTTCGCGTAAATCTAGTCGACTTCATAATCACCTCAGTTTCAGACGCATCTTCGGCAACACTCAGTCATTCAATAATTCTGCATTGCCACGCGCCATCGCAGTTTGGAATAGCCTTCCGGATGAAATTGTTTCTGTGAGAGATCCGGCCAAATTTCGTGAGCTACAGCAAATTTATATGTTCTCTTGATTTTGTATAACGATGCTTTATTTTTTTTCATTTTCTTTTTTTTGCTGCATTTGCTTATAGTGTTTGTTCTTCTCCCTTCCATTGTGCAATTTTCTTTGTTTTCTTCGATATAATTTCTTTTTATGCTTTATGTTATTGTGATTTTTCTGTAACCCCCCCTACTCAATGCTCTTCTGGGGCCTGTAGGGTAACATGAATAATAAATAAAATATATAGATCCCATCACCGAAAAGGCCAGGAGAGCTAAAAGTCGTAGCCGGCTAGATAGATAGATGGAGATAGATAGAAGGATAGATAGATAGATAGATAGATAGATAGATAGATAGATAGATAGATAGATAGATAGATAGATAAATAGATAGATAGATTAGATAGATAGATAGATAGATAGATAGATAGATAGTATAGATAAGTAGATAGATAGATAGATTAGATAGATAGATAGATAGAATAGATAGAGAGATAGTAGATAGAAGCATTTTGTACAGCAGTCAAGTGTTTCAAACTAGAAAGCCATCGCCACGGGTCTCCGGAAACACTTTGCATAAAGGCCCTCCCTAATGTCGTTGAAACATCAATTGTTGTTGTAGTTGCTGGCTATTCATTATGTACTATAAAATGAAATATGTACTCCTATAATACAACGAAAAGGTCCCCTTGAGCCCGGCTCTAAGAGACAAACCTTTCTGTATATGCTAACCCCAAATTGCGTTTATATACTCTGCAACAAATAAAGATTTTTGATTGATTGAAAAAAAAAACCGTCATGACGTGGTGACGTCAATGGTAGTTAGGAGCCATCCACTGAACTTGATTTTATGCACCAGTGTGCAGGACTACCATCATCGCGAGCACCAGCGCTTCATATCAGCTTACCACTTCTTTAACAAATATCAACGTTGGTCTCGACATCATTGCACAACTGTAAACAACTGGTTATATAAAATATATGCGGCTGCTTAACGTATGTCTGTGCGTGCATTTGTACAAATGAATAGCACCACTTTGTACTATTTCGCCTAATTAAAAATTTCCACATATTCCCCTTCCATGCAAATGCTTCGCATACATCGCTTCCCAAAGTACTTGGAATTTGCCAAATATTTTATTTGTAACATAATATTATTATGGAATGCTTGGAAAGCGATATGATGAAAAGCTGTCAGAAATGAAAAAGGTGCCTAAAAGAGTGACAAAAGAACGTGGTTACAGCTGAAGCGTAAACGCTGCATTTTAGTGTTTTACACTGTTTTTATTTGGTTGGTGTTCATTCATATTGTTCTTTATCGTGCCACATTCCTACCAGATGATTGATCTTGAAACAATCGGCTTCATTATTATATATATATTTAAAGAAACCAAAGTAAACTAAAAGACTCGAATCATCCAGTAAGAACTGCCCATACAACTTGCGTCAGATGATCTACTAATTATGCTCAGAAATTTTTCTAGATTAGGATGCCTACAAATACCGAATAAATTAAACGGCAACAGAAGCGATGGTCCGGTTCAAGTTGTAGAGAATGAGATGCGTTATCGGAACGTTGTAGCGCTGGACCATAGGGGAGAATAGTTGTCTTTTCTATTCAGTCTACTTTGTTTAGGTATGTGACATAAAAATTGGGAACGTTTGAGCTTCGCCTTCATGTGCGGATCGCGATTGTGGCTGTGGCGGCTGCATTTTCGATGGAGGCGGCAATGTTGTAGGCCCGTGTGCTCAGATTTGGGTGCACGGTAAGGAACCCTAGGTGTTCAAAATATCCCGAGCCCTCCACCACGGCGTCTCCACCAGGCGTTAGAAATTTGGACTGCCTCGTAAATGCACCTTTGTCTAACTCAAGCCTATCTTTTCGATGATAATTGCGGCCACCACAGCGGGGGTTTGATTAAGCGGCCTTCAGTTCAGCAGACAAGGGTTACATTAAGTGTACTGCTGGTTGTGTGCTGTAGTGTTGCTTTCAATGATGGATGCTAAATACTGCAGTTTGTTGCCAACCAGGTATCTCTTCTAGTGAACTGATGGCGTTTGTCATATTCGTAATTTACTATGATATCATATTCCCATTTATTGCAATATTTAAGGATTGCCACGTGAGTTTTTTTTTGTTGTTGTGATTGTCCTGTATTTTACACTCTTCAAGGCTGGATACATTTGTCATGTATATATTTATAGACTCCTGTATATGTTTTGCCTAACGATGTATAGTATATGTAATCTTTTGTATGTGTTTTTGATTATTAACTGTCACTGATGTTTGAGTTATGTGTCTCTAGGAAGAGATGTGACAGTCAGGCACTCGTGCCCTTTTGTCACACCTCCTAGACAGGACAATTGGACACATTATTTGTCTTTGTCGTTGTCTGAACTAAAACCTAATTTAATTGAATTGAATTAGCCTATAAATCTCAGCAAGTCGCTGTGATTTACAATACATATTATTATACAACAGATGGCTAATTTGGGTGTGCAAACCCTATGTAAGTATACTCTCCATAGTGTTTCGGATGCCTTGAAGAGAGCCTTTTCGTCAGATGTTACTGCTGTGATGAGTTTCTTACGTAAAACATGTTTGTGTTTCATAAATAAATGTACTCTCAATTACTTAGAAAAATGCTGAAAAAAGCAAAAAAAACTTTTACAGCGACAATAATATGTTCAAGCTTCATTGTGCTAAGGTTGATGTGTTAATCCTAATTGTTCTCAACCACCAGCTGATATACGTTACCTGTTCAAATATTGTCTGTAAGATGCTCTAACGTGTACAGTGTAGATGAAAAAAATAAATAATTTCGAAGTTTCACATGCTTGTTGATATACATTCAGCTTATAACAGCCTCCATTCTGCAGCACCATACAGGCTATCAACTGGCCTAATTTCTGGTCTGCATAAAGGTAGGCTACTTATAGGACACGTACAATACACACACTTGAGTAGACATAAACATGGTAGCAAAACTATGGCAGTTGGAAGACTTGACAGATGGCCACATATCCAATACATACGGGACGGCAACAGATGGAACACATAGATGACGGATGCTATGAGGAGACAGAAAGTCGGCGGCCAAATCGTTACATCTTCGAGACGTACTTGCTGCCTCGGCGAAATGTGATGGCATAAGTCATAGATGCTTTTCAATTCATTGTAGTTGCAATATAGCAGTTTACAATACTTAGAAACATGTTCTTATGTATGAATAAATAAATGTGAAAAAGTGCGGAACGATGCAAGTCTCTTTATAGTTAGTAAGTTCTCATGGGAAGTGGTGTGCGAACTCCACCAGATAATCATTGGGTAAATCACCGACCATTATTGGACACATAGTTGGACATTCATTTTTATTCACAATGTTTGATTGGTGCAGCAGGTCATATAGATAGAAGAGGTGCGGTGCAAAGACAAACATGGGAACAAATAAACATAAATGGTGTTTGTCTCGTTGCCGCATGAAAGTGAACGAGACAAGACAAACACCATTTGTGTTTTGTTTGTTCTTTTGCGTGCACCGAACTTCCTCCATCATATATGACCAGCTGCACCAATTCAGCATTATAAATAAAAATGAATGGTCAACTAGTTGCCCACTAATGGTCTGTGATTTTACCCAATGCTTATTTAGTAGAGATTAGGTTACAACAACAATAAAACGGTCTATATGTCTGTTGAAAATCCGCATATCCGCCCTGGACACCCGCACAACTCCCGCGGAACCACCAATTAGTATGCGCTTAGAGTCCTGTGGATGTCCGCTGGACGCTGATCGATGATTTGCGGACGACCAGTGGACGACCGAGACATCCGGAAGCGGTTGTCCAGTGGATGTCCATCGATGTTTAAATGCCCATTAGGTAGCCAATGGCGAATGCCGGCCGGCTACCCAAACAATCACAGCATATTGTCACGGGGTCGTGACGTGGCTGAAGACAGGAGACTTTGTGTTGGGATTTAACTGTTTATTTGGGCGAACCTGTGCCCGGTAAACGGAAAGTCCAATTACAGCAGCAGTCTTGCACAGATAGCAGTCTCGGACTGATAGCGGCGAACGGAGCATCGGCCTTCGATCAACAACTGACAAGCGGCGAAGCGCGTCGGCATTTATACTCTTGCTGTCGAATGTTCTAGCGTTACCGCTGGTGGCGGCGTAGGTTCCAGAACAATCTGTACCGTTCGCACAGTGGGCGTGATCTTATCGAAATGATCTACTACAGTCCGCAACCTTCTCGAAAACTGCAGGCGCGTTTCGCGCTGAGAATGATGTGGTGTTTTGGGACGAAAACAAAAACTTGGGAAATGAAACGTGGCATTGCCCCCCTCTGAAAAAAAGGCATCGTCCCGATGCTTTAACTAAAGATGAAGGTACAATAATAATGCTAGAAAGTACAATGAATAAATTACGATACAACTATAATATATAAAAAAACACTGTTTCAGTTTAACGCGCGATGAAACGGCTTGAGGCGCGCGACATGTACGACTTTAGGTCGCGATCGGCGTCGTTGAGAGTTCGTGATGCCGTCGGGGACAACCTCGTAATCAAGTGGGCCGAGACGTCGAACCACCCTGTACGGTCCGAAGTACCGTCGCAGAAGCTTTTCACTTAGTCCACGTCGGCGTATCGGCGTCCACACCCAAACACGTTCACCGGGCTGGTATTCCACGAAGCGTCGTCGAAGGTTGTAACGGTGGCTGTCGGTCGTCTGTTGATTCTTGATACGGAGATGCGCAAGTTGTCGGGCTTCTTCGGCGCGTTAAAGGTACTCGCTCACATCGAGGTTTTCTTCGTCGGTGACGTTGGGTAACATGGCATCGAGCGTCGTTGCCGGGCTCCTTCCGTAGACCAATTTGTATGGAGATATCTGCGTCGTCTCCTGCACCGCCGTGTTGTATGCGAAGGTCGCATACGGAAGAATGGCGTCCCACGTCTTGTGTTCGACATCGACGTACATTGACAGCATGTCGGCGATCGTCTTGTTAAGCCGCTCGGTGAGGCCGTTGGTCTGTGGGTGGTACGCTGTCGTCCGGCGGTGGTTTGTTTGGCTGTATGCCAAGATCGCTTGAGTTAAGTCGGCAGTGAATGCCGTTCCTCTGTCGGTGATAAGGACCTCCGGTGCGCTGTGACGTAGGACGATATTTTCGACAAAGAACTTAGCTACCCTCGGATGCACTGCCTTTGGGCAGGACTTTTGTCTCGGCGTAGCGGTGAGGTAGTCGGTAGCTACCACGATCCACTTGTTTCCGAAAGTCGACGTCGGGAACGGCCCCAGTAGGTCTATACCAATCTGCTGAAAAGGTCGGCAAGGTGTATCAATTGGCTGCAGAAGTCCCCACTGGCCTTGTCGGCGGTGTCTTGCGTCGCTGACAGTTCCGGCATGTCCTCACATAACGAGTGACGTCGGTGGTAAGACGTGGCCAGTAGTACCTTCTTGTATCCTCGCGAGCGTGCGAGAAACACCGAGGTGCACTGCCGTCGGATCGTCGTGCAGGGTCTGCAGGAGTTCTGGTCGCAGAGCTGAAGGCACCACAAGGAGGTACTTAGCTCGAAGCGGTGAAAAGTTTTTCTTTTGTAGAAGACCGTTCCGTAGAAAGAACGACGCAAGTGCGCGCTTGAATACCTTCGGGACTTCGGCGTTCCCTGCCTTTGAGGTATTCTATTAGGGCCTTAAGTTCCCGGGTCGGCCCGTTGTCGTTCAGCGAAGTCGTCGGTAGTTATCAGTTCCCAAGAAGTACTCGTCATCCGGGTCGTCGGGTAGCGGTTGGTCGACAGGCGCACGAGAGAGACAGTCGGCGTCGGAGTGTTTTTTCGCCTGGCTTGTAAATGACAGTAATGTCATACTCTTGCAGTATCAGGCTCCATCGTGCGAGGCGACCTGAAGGGTCCTTCAAGGTGGCTAGCCAAAACAAGGCGTGGTGGTCGCTCACAACGTTGAAAGGGCCGGCCGTATAGGTAGGGGCTGAAATTTCGACGTAGCCCAGATGATGGCGAGGCACTCCTTTTCTGTTGTGGAATAATTTGCTTCTGCTTTGGATAGCGATCGGCTGGCGTAACTAATAACACTTTCAAGTCCGTCAGCCCTCTGCATAAGAACCGGCCGCCAAGACCTACGCTGCTTGCGTCAGTATATATTTCTGTCTCGGCGAATTCGTCGAATGAGCAAGCAACGGAGGCGTCTGGAGGCGATGTTAAGCTCCTGGTAAGCGTGTTCCTTGGCGTTTCCCACTTGAACTCCACGTCGGCCTTGGTAAGGTTAGTGAGAAGAATCGGCGATGCGGGGCGAAGTTTTTCACGAACCGCCTATAATAGGCGCCAGAGGCCCAGAAATCGGCGCACGGTCTTCTTGTCAGTGGGCGGCGGGAAAGTCGGCGATGGCGGCTATTTTCCGTGAATCGGGACGAACTCCAGACTTGCTGATAACGTGTCCCCAGAAACAAGAGCTCCTCATACGCAAATCTGCACTTTTCTGGCTTCAGTGTGAGTCCGGACGTCTTGATGGCTTGAAGTAGCAGCTTCAAGGCGCCGAAGGTGCTCGTCGAACTCGAAGAAAACACGACGACGTCCGTCCAAGTACACAAGGCAAGTTTGCCACTTCAATCCTGCCAGTACTGTAATCCATAACGCGTTGAAAAGTTGCAGGCGCTGAGCAAAGGCCGAAGGGCATCACCTTCAACATCGAAGAGGTCCGTCCCGGTGTTATAAACGCCGTCCTTCTCTCGGTCTCTTTCGTCGACTTCGATTTGCCAATAGCCATCTTAAGGTTCATTGACGAAAGTACTTGGCGTTATGGAGCCGATCAAGTGCGTCGTCTATTCGTGGGAGAGGATACACGTCCTTTTTTTGTGATTTTTGTTTAGGGCGGCGATACTCAACGCAGAAACGTAGGGTCCAATCATTTTTCTTCACTAACACCACGGGGGATGCCCATAGACTCTTGGACGGCTGGATAATGTCATCTCGCAGCATTTCATCAACTTGTCTCTTAATGGCCTCACGTTCTCGCGTCGAAAACCCTGTACGGACTCTGACGGAGTGGTCTGGCATTTTCTTCGGTTATGATGCGATGTTTCGTGATTGGGGTCTGCCGAATTTTCGATGACGACGAAAAGCAATCTTCGTATAGCAGGAGCAGGGACTTGAGCTAATTTTTCTTATCGTTCAGAAGTCTGGGACTGACGTCGAAAGCTATGGAAGGTGCTTGGTTCCTCTGAGCAGGTTCCGCAGAATCAGCGAGGGCCAAAGCACTGGTGGCTTCTACAATTTCTTCGATGTATGCGACCGTTGTTCCTTTGTTCACATGTTTGTACTCCTTGCTGAAATTCGTTAGCATAACCGTTGCTTTGCCTCCCCGCAGCTCTGCAATTCCTCTTGCGACGCAAATATTTCGGATGACCAACAGATGCTGACTGCCTTCAACGACGCCATCCAAGTCAGGTGATTTAGGAGCGCCGACGTAAATAATGACGCTTGAGCGAGGCGGAATGGTGACTTGTTCTTCCAGCACATTCAAGGCATGGTGTCCTGAAGGCGTGCGCGGCGGTATTGCTTCTTCTGTGGATAACGTTTATCAACTTTGTTTTTAGGTTGATGACAGCACCATGGAGGCATTAAGAAGTCCATGCCAAGGATGACATCTCTCGAGCAACGCTGAAGGACTACGAAGTCTGTAGGATAAATACGGCCGTTAATGGTGAGTCTCGCTGTGCAGATTCCAGCAGGCGTTACGAGATGACCTCCGGCTGTGCGGATTTCAGGGCCTTTCCAAGCTGTCCTAACTTTCTTTAACTTTGCGGCGAACGACCCACTGATGACAGAATAGTCCGGCTCCAGTATCGACGAGAGCGGTCACACTGTGGCCGTCGATAAGAACGTCGAGGTCGCTAGTTCGCCGTTTCGCATTACAGTTATGGCGTGGCGTCAGGGTCACGGCTGCGTCGGCTTTTTCCGCTGCTTATATGTTGCGTCGTCAGGCCACCTTCGGTAAGTGAGCTTTCACCGTTAGGGGCTTTGCCTGGTTGGCATTGTGTTCGGAAAGCTCCGTCGCGGCGTCGTCGTCGTCGGAGGATCTTCGGTAGTTCGTCGCACAGCAACCGCACCTCCACCGGTTTGCTGCCCTTAGTTTCCCGGATACGGGCTAGGAGACCGGCCCCACGTAGGGCCAGAGTACTGCCGGTGGTGCGGTGACGTGTGGCGTCTGGGCGACGAGGAACGCGAAGGACTTCGTGGTGTCCACCGAGTTCCTGTCAGGTAGTCGGCGATGTCACGTGGTCGTTCTCCTGGCTGTGGATCGCGGATGCATTGACGGCGAAGCCACGCAGTACGCATCTGTCTGGTACTGGCAACGGCGGTATGTGTGTCCGGCCTCGCCGCAGTGGTAGCAGAGCGGGCGATGGTCAGGGGTGCGCCAGACGTCAGTCTTCCTCGGTGCACTGCGCTGGGCCGCTGGTGAACGGTATGACGTCGGTGGGGGGTGGCGGCGGCGGTGGCGTCTGTCGACGGAAGCGCGATGGGCGGCGTTTGGGCGTGGACGGGGAGGAGCGTTGTGGCGCAGTGCAGCGGCGTAGCTCATAGCTTCGGCTCGGGCAGCGATGATGGGGAATTTGAAGCGATTGCCGAACCTCTTCTCGCACAATGTCAGCGATTGAATCCACTTGAGGCTGAGCCGAAGGTAACAGCTTGTGCAGCTCTTCCCGCACGATCGCTCGGATCGTTTCACGCAGGTCTCCGGAGTTACTGGCTTGAGCAGCAACGCAGTCTGCGGTCAAGCGAAGATTATACTGTCTGGTGCGCATGTCCAGAGTTTTTTCGATAGTGGTCGCTTCGGCTACAAATTCTTGGACGGTTTTCAATGGGTTTCTCATCAGTCCCGCGATGAGCTCCTGTTTGACCCCTCGCATGAGGATACGAACTTTTTTCTCCTCAGGCATGTCTCGGTCAGCGTGACGGAATAGTCGGGTCATTTCTTTCGTGAAAATTTCAACCTTTTCATTTGGTAGCTGAACCCGGGTCTCGAGTAGAGCAGCGGCGCTCTCTTTGCGAGCGACGCTCGCGAACGTTAGCAGAAATGCGCCGCAGAAGACATCCGACGTTCGGAGCGTGGACTCCCGATTCTCCAGCCTGGTCCTTGCGGTGTCTTCCAGGTAGAAGTACACACGACGGAGCTTTTCTTCGTTGTCCCAGTGGTTGAGGGCGGCCACACGGTCGTATGTTTCTAGCCAGGTTTCCGGGTCTTCAAACGATCAGCCATAGAACGTTGGTGGTTCCCTGGGTTGATGAATGACGATCGCGCGCTGGGACGCTCCGGTTGTCCTTGTCGCTGCAGTCGAGGTCATGGTCTTGGTCTTCCGCGCCTTGTCTTGTAGAAGGCCGTACTCCGGTGCGAGACCTTACTGTCGGCGGCTTGTTCGCTGCTCTAGGTTGGCGTCGGTGTCTTCTCCGCGACGGGGGCTGGGTTCACGGCTTGACGGGGGCGTCCGGTACATGAAGGAAGCAGCACCTCCACCAGATGCCACGGGGTCGTGACGTGGCCGAAGACAGGAAACTTCGTGTTGGGATTCAACTGTTTATTTGGGCGAACCTGTGCCCGGTAGAGGGAAAGTCTAATTACAGCAGCAGTCTTGCACATATAGCAGTCTCGGACTGATAGCGGCGAACGCAGCGTCGGCCTTCGATCAACAACTGACAAGCGGCGAAGCGCGTCGGCATTTATACCCTTGCGTCGAATGTTCTAGCGTTATCGTTGGTGGTGGCGTAGGTTCCAGAACAATCTGTACCGTTCGCACAGTGGGCGTGATCTTATCGAAATGATCTACTACTGTCCGGAACCTTCTCGAAACCTGCAGGCGCGGTTTGCGCCGAGAATCATGTGGTGTTTTGGAACGATAACAAAACTTGGGAAATGGAACGTGGCAATATGAATACAGTTAGTACAAGATATGCGCAAATATATACACTCAGCTTAGTAAAGGCACTCAGACTGCATTCTAAAAAATGCAGTACTGTAGTTACAACAGAAGTAAGTAAAATGAAGTAAAACATACAAAATGGAAACACAACACCTAACGCGTGTATTACGGTAAAAAAGGGTCATTCACTATATGCCCACAATTCCACTCCTACATACAAAATCTTACAAATTCAAATCGCAACATACAAAAAACATACGAAATCAAAACACAACACCTAACGCGGGCATTGTGGTAAAGTAAAGGTCATTCATTTCATGCCTAGAGTTCAACTTCGACACTGTCCTGGGAAAAAAATGAGTGTTTGTAAATATCTGTCCTAGCAAAATGAGGGGTTAAAGCAATTGTGTGATCGTGACGTGTACGCCTTGTGGACAGAGGTGTTACATATAATGCGGGGTCGATGGATAATTCACGTTTAATGAGTGATTGTAGGGAATTCAGGCGGAGAATCTGCCTACGCGTTTCGAGGAGGGGGATGTCATTTTCAAGCGAACAGCTTTTCTCTGGACTTTCTCGATTATTTTAATGTTGTGTTTGGTGTAAAGATCCCACATAATGCAAGCATACTCTAACTTCGGTCTAATGAAAGTAATGCAACTCAGTAGTTTAATGTGGGTGGGGGAATTTTTAAGCTTGTGTTTCAGGAAACAAAGTTTACGGAAAGCTGAAGAACACTTATTACTAATATGTAAATTCCACGAAAGGTTGTTTGAAAATGTTACTCCCAGATACTTGAAGTTTTCAACTTCTTTTAGCGGTGAGGCGGCCAGTGTGTAAGTGTATTTTAACGGGCTTTTTTTCTTGTGATAGGAAGACAGACAGTTTTTCTTTTTTTAAAGACATGCCTGATCTGTCACACCACGCCTCTATGTTATGCAAACTAATCTCGAGGTCGGTTTGGTGATGCACTGTAGTTTTTTCCTGATATAAAACGCAATCGTCTGCAAATAATATGATTTGTGTGCCAGGTGTAACAACGTTGACAATGTCATTTATATAGACCAAAAACAACAATGACCCCAGGACGCTACCCTGGGGTACTCCGGATGTTACTGGAAGACAGCTCGAGTCGTTGCCCTCAATAGTTGCAAACTGCACGCGATCCGAAAGATAAGCTGCTATCCAGGATACTATAAAGCTAGAAATATTGTAATCTCCGAGTTTTTGTATAAGTTTACAGTGAACTACTCTTTCGAACGCCTTGCTAAAGTCTATAAAAAGAGCGTCGATTTCGCCATTATTATCCAACGTTCTTGCAAAACTATGAATTACAGTTAACAGTTGTGTCGTAGTGGAGTAGTTTTTCCTAAAGCCATGCTGGCAGTTCGTTAACACAGAATTTCTGTCTAAAATTTGGTCATCTGGTTGGCGATGTAATGGTCGATTAGTTTACAGCAGGATGAAGTTAAAAATATTGGTCGATAATTTTCTACAGATAAACAATTGCCCTGTTTAAAAAATTGGCACTACCCGAGTGTCTTTGCACTATCCTCCAGTCTCTGGGTACCCGAGAAGACAACAAAGAAGCTCTGAACAGTATAAAAAGAAATCTACCGATACATTCCGCGTAGCGCCTAAGAAACGTATTTGGGGTACCATCTCGGCCACATGATTTTGTTGTCTTCAAGTTTAGAAAGCATTGACACAATTCCATTGTATGAAATAAAGTCCACCTCGTGTGGCTCAAAAGCAGTAGAATGAAACACGCTACCTAAACCTGTCTGGGAATAAACGCTGTGGAAGTAATTGTTAAAATGTTCGGCGATGTTATTCACGTCTTTTGTAGTGGTTCCATTGACCAATATCTCAGCGACAGGTCGCTTAGCTTCGCTAACATATCTTCAAAATTTTTCGGGTGCACTTTTCATGAAACCAGGTAGCTGCACGTTGAAGTAGTAATCCTTTGAACTTCGAACCGCTGATGACAGTTTACTTTTTATAACACTGATAAATTGGGGCGGGTCACCCTTCTTTTTGTTTTTTTTACTTCGCGCTTCAGTTGCAATATGTTACACGTCATCTATGGCATTTGTTTATTGACCATCTTTGTTTTGTTAGGCACAAACCTATTTATGCAGTGGCGACACATTTTGAGGAAAATTTCCCAGAGCGTGAATACGTTGTTGTCAGTATCAGTGAATTCACCAAGGCACGTTTCCATGTAATCTATTATGCTTGCATCATCGGTTTAGCAAAGTTTTTGTACGTTTAGAGACATAAGGCTTAAGTATGGGCAAGGAAATATTTACAAGCTTGTGATCGGACAGACCTTCATCAACTGAAACAACGCATTCCGAAAACTCACGATTCACAAATAGTAGGTCAAGAATATTTCTAGAGAAACCTTGTACATAGGTAGGTTCCTTAACTGTTTGAATTAAGTCGTGTTCTAGCATAAGGTCGAAGATAATGTTAGCATTTCTGTCCTTCTTTAATTCTGCCTGAAGAAGTTCCCAGTTAATACTAGGCAGGTTAAATTCGCCTACGAGAAAAAATTTTTATGCCAAAAAGAAGACATGTATTCTTCTAGTTTTATCATATCATCGGGTGTAGCGTCTGGTGGTCTATATTATGCGAACAATACAAAGGAATGCCCCCAGCATGACAACTGAATGCATAGGCACTCGATGTCAGGATATTCAGCAATAAGTGTTGCGTCAATTCGTTCTTTAGTAAAGACAGCCACACCTCCGCCCCTATGTGCTCTGTCCCTACGGAAAACTTTATAACGCGGTGAAATACAAGTTATCTGTTACCTGACCATGCAACCTTGTCTCCGTAATGATAGTAATATGAGGGTGGTGTATGAGCATCTGAATTTCTAACGAATCTGCCTTTTTGATAACATTGCGGGCGTTTAAGTTGGTGATACGCAACTGCTTTGTTTGTGGTGAACACGTGTGAGCAATACTATTGTCGTTATATCTGTGAAAGGGGTACTTCTCGCCCTGCTTGGAACCTTGCTAGCTTCTCCAACTAAGACAACACTTGCGTGTGACTTCTTGTCATTGGGCGAATTGGCCTTCCGGCCTCGTTTTTTTAACCGGTACTTTATAATTTTTTTCTTCATCCCAGACATACGCCACCCCGCCAATGTACAACTTGTCAAATGATAACGTGACCTTCTCATGCTTTTCATGGTTTGGCTTCGCACTTGCCCACAGCTTTACTCTGACTTCCCGAACACTCCGAGAAAAATCTTCGTTGATTCAAATATTCGAGTTCTTCAAGTTATATCCCTTTTTAGAATATTGTACTTGTCTGTCGAGTTCGAAAGCCTCACGATAATCGGGTGGTTTTTGTTACTTGCCGGCTTGCCTATTCTATGTATTCTTCCATAGGTACTTTTTGATTGATTGATTTGTGGGGTTTAACGTCCCAAAACCACCATTTGAATATGAGAGACGCCGTAGTGGAGGGCTCCGGAAATTTTGACCACCTGGGGTTCTTTACGTGCACCAAAATCTGATTACACGGGCCTACAACATTTTCGCCTCCATCGGAAATGCAGCAGCCGCAGCCGGGAATCGAACCCGCGACCTGCGGGTCAGCAGCCGAGTACCTTAGCCACTAGACCACCGCGGCGGGGCTAGGTACTTTTTCTAGTTCCAGAAGATTCTGAAAAATATCTTTGTTAACGGTCATTTCTAAAGTTTCAGAATTTGCAGCTTTTGTTTCAGTTAGCCCATAAATGATTAGGTTAGATCGGTGGCTGTAGTTTTCTAGCTCGTCTACTTTCTTTTCGAGTGACTGAACTACACTGCGAATGCTGCGCAGTTCTTCCTGGTAAGTGTTCATCTTGTCGTCCAGGTTAGAAAGCGTGCCAAATTGCTTTTCGATTTCAACCAGCCGCTTCTCTTTAATATCCTTAATGTCACCCGAAGTTTCTTTCAGCTGCTTTGAAATCTGAGTAAGATCAGGGCCAGGATTTGATTCATTGTCCCCTCCCCCCGTAGATGTAGCAACCTTTTCAGTGAGAAACGAACAGCATGCAGCAAACAACTCGGCTTTGGGCACGGCAGCACCAATAAAAAGGAATCGCTTGAACGATGACATTTGCCTTAGTGTTTTCTCACCTGCACGGCAAGAAGAAAGGGTTGTGAGTGATCCACATCGTTGCGGTGCCACCATGTCTGTGACCGAGTCACCGAACGGGTGTCTCTTTATAGGCTCCCTGAAAGGTGTCGCTCCGCGCAGCCCATGCGCGTAGTCCTCTGTATCCAAGAACGTAGAATGACATGGCAGTGTGCTGAACGGTTGATACGGTTCTCTAATGGTGCTGCTTCTCCGAGCCTACCAGATGCAGCTTAGGGTCCCATTGGCTTGGGTTCCCATTACTATAACTATCAAAGCCGCAAGTATCTCACCTTAGCGCAAGTTTGGCATGCCATCAGTCAGCTTCCAGCGGTTACACCACTTTCTTTGACTCAGTTTTGACCATTCACAAGAAGATCTACCACACATCCCTGACAACAAGGACATGTCTAATTATTGATCAATCATTAATCATGAACTTTAGTCATTGAGATGCAGATGTATCACTAAGTGCCATTGTGCATGCATTTTCCAAAAGCTGTTCATAAATTTAACTCTCGAAACCCAACAAACATTGCACAAACTATCTTATGTCAATGTGTCGTAAACATTAAAGTATTTCTGTGTGGAAGCGTTTTACTTCCGTGTTAATGTACAAATTACTGTAACGAAGTGGTCAACAATGTCTTATTTTCGATGATAATTGTAATAATAAGCCAAATGACAGTAGGTATATGGTCGCTTTCTTCTGTTTTTGATTTTAAAAGCGAAAGTGCTGCGCCTCACTGAAAGTGGTAAGAAAGAGGATCGCACGTAAGAAAAGTGGGCAGCATCGTTGTACTCTAACTTAGATTAGGAGGCTGTGCACTGGCGTATTTGTCGAATCGTCGCCAAACTGTTTGGCAAGACAAGGTTGTGCCATGATTGTGACGCACACAGGGATGCATGTCTACTTTTGCACACGGCATACCGAGATTTGCGGCAGCGCTCAGCGCTTCAAAGTGGACTGTAGTCATCATGCAAATCAGAGCAGAGGCCTGGGAAGCCCTGTCACGAAGCACGACTCTGATTCCGTTCAATGGAAGAAGCCACGAGGAGCCAATAACTCTTTGCCTGCTTCTATTCGGGAATGTGTAAGCCCCCGTCACCTAGGCCATTGTGCCGACGACGGCGAGCGAAGGACCTCCTTATCTGGCGGAGAATAGGCATCGTGCAGTCGAGTTTCACGTTGTGACTTCAGTGCCAGAACATAATGCCTAACGAAGAAACAACGCAATATTGAGACGGGGTCCGTCAATGTGGAACGAGATGCGTGCGTCTCTCTCTCTTTGCATAAGTGGGCGAATCGTATAGTAGGGGAGACGCGTGCAAACGCCTGCGTGGACTTAAAGCTGTATTCACATGACGGACGAAATGATATTGCTGTAACAAGAAAATGAGCCCCTAAAATGACTCCTCGTTAGTCGTGCCATGTATACACTTCTTTAAAATTTCTACAGTATTCTCACGAGTTACGCATACGAAACTGCTCTCAGGCTTTTTGTATAGCACCAACGTTTTACCGTGGTTTTAAACATAGCCGCGTATGGGCGTCCAGGTTTCAGCAGTTCTTGATCTCAGTATCAATATTTTTTTCAAAAACTGACGTCGAATCTCCTTGCGAAATGATTCCTATAGAAAATATTGTGGAACTGTTCTCTCAAATAGAAGCACAAAGTGTATTTTTGTATATAGTTCACTATTCCTATTCGCTTCACTCGCCCAGCCCTTGTGAGCCACTAATTCGTTACTTCGGCCCTGTATACTCGCGGACCATTCTTATAAGCAATGAAGCGATGGCTATGGAGCGAAATTGCACTCTTTCATGGCCAATGAGTTCATCCCCGCAACAGTATTCCCATTTTCTGTGAGAGGTTTGCAAGCAGATGTTCATTTTTACATGTAGCACTTCAAGACGGAATGAAACTGACACTTGTGAATATGTGATACTTGTGAATTTATGCAACGTAACTTTTCATTTATGCTCATGTGTTAAGGTTGAGCCTTTAACATTTACCTCCAACGATTAGTGATGTCTGCGTCGTCAAAGAAGAGCGCGCAGCCATCACTCTCCACAGCCCATAGCGTTGCGAATCGCGTGCCATGGCTTACTACCTTGCGAAGGAGTACAGTGTTGATGTAAAAGCCCGTAAGTTTCACTTCATTGCCAAGAAAAGTTTAGTTTGAGACTTCGGCTGCACACAGTGTTACAAAACAAAGGTCGGAGCTTGATGGCCTCGAATGCAGTACGTCGTCCACTTCTTGCACAATAAGCGTCGTTCGCAGAAGATACATTGACCACGATGGTCGGGCATGCATGAGGTGCGCCGAAGTGTACACACATTTCGTTCTTTTCCATCTCATCTACGCTCTGCCAATGCTGTGCGCCAAGCGTGATAAGCAGGGAGGTCAATGTGACCTCCCTGCTTGCCAGGGATGTCAACTGGGTGAGCGAGTGCGTGAATAAGGTTTAATTGGTTTCTGCGAAAATGCAATGAAGCGTGCACCCAGCTAATACCACAATTGGACCGTGAGGTCTAGCCTGCCGATGGCCAGGAGAGAGCTTCAAAGACAGTGCTTCGCAGTAGCACACTCCACTATTTTTTCATGAACTTCAGTCCCAACAACCCGCCCTCTCGAAGAATCTGTGACAATGTAAAAGCTTTTCCGGAGATATCACAAACATAATGCAGGTGGATTTCCGGTTACATGCTGTTCAGGGACGCCTGACTTCGTTAGCATAAGGTGACGGCCTTCATAAGCGGGAAGACCCTTCTAATAAAAAAAACAAATATTTTTCGGAGTTCTAGGAGCAACCTTGTGCCGTAAAAAAGGGTAATAAAAATTTCTAATTGATAAATTGTTAATGATTCGTCAATTTAGCTGGAGATTGAATATTTGATTTTTATGCCATGTTTTAACGATTATTCACTAATTTTTCGGGTGCTTTTTAATGATTTTTCATGAAATATTCACGGATTTTTGTGAAGCATATATTTGCTGAGCCGGCCTGCAGGAAGGACGTTGTCTCTTGAAAGCTTATGAATAGCGCAATGGGTAGTTGACTGGTTTGAAGGCCAGGGAATTATTACTTTTCTAGAACTAAAATTAAACACACACATGTCCGTCATGATCTACAACAGCTTCGACGTGTGCATATGTCCAGAAACAAGCGTTCCATTACTGACGCGTACACCTTCCACTCGCAAAAGAAAGAATTATGTCGTAATGAGTACTTCGCAAATGTACTTGTAGCGAGGATACTGGTAATGGACCGATCTCCATTCCCACAGATGCCCCTTTCCTTGCTCCAAGGCGTCTGCCGAGAAGGAAAGCTAGCCCAGTAACGGGAATGACGATGTGAACAAAGTACGTATACTCTATCCCGTTCTGACCTTCAATAAGTATCTCAATGTATCCCTTCAGTGTTTTATCGTTGCTTGCAATCGTGTAACTGAGAGTCACAAGGCACAAAAGATCCCGAATGTTTCTAAGGGGAGAACCACATACAACTTTTTTCTTATGAGTATTCCAACTGCAAGCCTCTGTCTCACCCAACCCTGTATCTAATGGTTGCTATGCCTAGAATACCTCAAATTTTCACTCAGATCAAGCGAAGAAGTTTGCAGATGAGTTTCAGAATAGGCTTACTGGAAATTTTCTTTACTCTAGCAATCCCGTCAAACAAAGTCTTTCTGAAGAAGAACGCCGTGAAGTTTAGTCGATCTATTGTTATAATAACCTTATTCGCCGAATTACATAATGCGATATTCCTTAAGTTTTGCTATCGCCCCGTCACGTTGGTTATAATTCCCAGCGCAAACCACGCCTGCAGTGTTTGAGCCACTTCAGTACTGCAGTACATTTTTGAGAAGATTACGCCCACTTCGCGAACATTACAAAATTATTCAAGAACTAACGCGGCTGCTAGCGATAATGCCAGAATATTCATCGGCGTGTGTAAATGCCGACGCGCTTCACCGCTTGTCAGTTTATCGGTGGCCAATGATCCGTTCGGCGTTATCAGCCCGGTGTCTTGCTGTAATCTGACTTTATTTTTGCGTGGCCACAAGTTGGCTAAATGAAGTTTCATCTGAGCATCTAGTCTGCTCTCTTTATCCGCGTCATGACCCCGTGACATCTGGCGGACGTGCTTTCCGGCCCATGTACCGAATGCCTCCCTCCAGCCGTGAGCCGAACCCAGACCGCCAAGAGCACATCGACATCAACACAAAGCGGCAAGCCAGCCACCGGCAGCAAGGTCTCTCGCGAGAGTAAACCCAATCCTGAATTTGACCTGACCCGATCCTTAAGACTAAAGCTCTGACATCGACCACTGCAACAATGACAGCCCCTGTGCCACCAGCAACAATCCTTTCTGACACCCCAAGGATTCTTTCACTTTCCTGGAATCATCGTTTAGGACCCGAAAACTGGCTGGAAAGATACGACTGAGTCACCGCCTTGAAGAGCTAAGACCCCCACGATAAACTGCGCAGCGTCTACTTTTACTTAGAAGACGCCGCGAAGGCGAGGTTCGTGAGTCGAGAATCTACGCTAAGAACTTGGGATCTCTTTTGAACGACGTTCTTGAGCACCCTCATGAGTGTCATCTGCAAGTAACATGCCGCTACTGCCTTGCAGACACGTATGGAACTTCCTAACGAAAACGTGAAGGTCTTCGTCGAAGAGATGACCCGGTCGTTCCGTCATGCCAACCCTAACATGACCGAGGAGAAGAAAGTGAGCTTCCTGATCTCTATAATTGAAAAGGCGCTGGAGCTGTGAATACCTTATAACAACCGCAGTTTTAGGCTACAAGCTACATCGACATCCAAGGGCTAGGAACCACAGACCTGCGTGAGGCAATCCGAGTGGCCGCGCAAGAGGAGCTGCGGCAATTGCTAGCTTCCGCGCAGCCTTAAGTGGAATCCATCACGGACGTCTAACGCCAGGAGATCCAGCAATCACTGGAGGTTCCTCAGCTTCCAGAGCCGAAAGTGGAAGCCAAAAGCCAAAAGATATGCTACAGCAATCCACCATCAGGCCCCTCCTCCACGCCGTACCATCTAGTGGCTAAGGTACTCGGCTGCTGACCTGCAGGTTGCGGGATCAAATCCAAGCTGCGGCGGCTGCATTTTTGATGGAGGTAAAATTTTTTGATGCTGATGCGCTCAAATTTGGGTTCTTGTTAAAGAACCCCAGGTGGTTAAAACCCCCAGACCCCTCAACTACGACGTGACCTATAATCATATGGTGATTTCGGCAAGTTAAACCCCAGATATCAATCAATAAATCAGCCCCTCTTCTACTTCCCGTGCCAAGAGACCGAAGAGCCGCAGTTTTGTTGCCAGACGACAACGCCGCCCCCACTGTCGTCATACCACCCGTCAGGCGGCCATCAATACACGCCAAGGAAGACTGACGTTTGACGTGCCACCCACCACTACCCACTTTGCTATCACTGCGGGTGAGCTGGCAACATATAACCCTACTGCCAGTACTGACATATGGCTCTATGTGGTTTCGACGTGAATACGCCGTGTTCCACAGCAGGTTACATGTCCACACATCCCCATCAAGCGCGCAGTAGCGCAGTCGACACACCGATGACCTTACCGTCCGCCTTCGCCAGGCAGTATGTAGGACGCCAGGCATCGCATCGCAAGCAGTATGCCAGCCCTGCTCAGGTTCAATATCCAAGCCCTTATTCGGAAAACTAAGGGCAGCAACCGATGGAATTGTGGTTGCTGTACGACGAACAACCAAATATTCCCCACTGACGATGACAACGCCACGACCAAACTCAAAGAACCTCACACAACATCAACGTCGTCAGCTTTTTTTTTGGTAATCGTTATATGTAACTCTGGTCCAATTCAGATTTCACAAGGGGAAATTACATTAGTGTGGTTTGCTTTTACAAAAGAATTTAATTTAGGCTACATTGACCAGAAATTTAATGCTTGCAATGTTCATATATTTCCTAAAATTGTTTCACCTCTGAATTTATGAAATTTTTTTATGTGCTCATTAAGAATGGTATACGAAGTCGTAGTCTTGATGTTTTCGATCGTCTTCAATTCAACGTGGCCAACCAGTTGCTGTTGATGGCCAATTGTTTCCCGTGGCACAAATGAAATGAAGTGTTTGCAACGTAGCCTGCTCGGTCCTTGATCAGCAATTCTATTGACCCACAGTTCATTTTTCATGTCAACATTATAGGCATATTTCTCAGTAGTCACAACGCCGAAGAGCTCATATGAAGAGAAAACATTATACTTGAAGAATAAATGAGTGTTATTAGCTTATGGAATGTTCATAAATGCTTAAAACTACAGCTATATTTGTTTCGCCAATAAATAAAGTAGTTGCCCCAACAAACCACATAATGCTTAACGAAAGTCAAATAGACAAAAGAAAAGTTTAGGTCGCAACATGTGATATTGCAATAGTTAATTAGGTGGACAAATTACAATACTGCCATCAAAAAGAACTTTCATCAGGCAGTTGCTTTTAAAAGCAGAGCATTTGTTCGCGTTGTTCGGCAACATCAAGCGCCCTAATTAAACAACGCCCACCCTAGGAATGGTGGATTCCACCATTCATTAATTTGGTGGATTATGGTACTGGAATTGTTGTTGGCACATGGCGTATGGTGGCGTAAGGTGTAGCGGATGGTGAATGGTGTGCTCCAGCCGGCAATGCTGAAGTGCGAACCAGCGTCAGAAGCAACGTGACGAGCTGCCACTCAAGAAATAGTAAAAATAATTGTATTGAATGCAATGTAGAAAGCACCCGTAAAAGAAAGAAGGTGCGACAGCTCAGAATCGATCCTGAGACTTTTGGCTTTTCAACTCAGCACACTAACTACTGCACTACACCATTTCTGTTGCCTTTTTGACTACTGGTCAAGTTATTGTGACAATCACACGTGTTTCATGTGTGTTAACACATCAAACAAAATTATTACATCTTCAACACAGTCGGTAGTCTTATGCACATCTCGCACTTTGATGACAGCTTCCACGAAACACTCATAGCCCCGCCGCGATGGTCTAGTGGCTAAGGTACTCGGCTGCTGACCCGCAAGGCGCGGGTTCGAATCCCGGCTGCGGCGGCTGCATTTCCGATGGAGGCTGAAATGTTGTAGGCCGGTGTGCTCAGGTTTGGGTGAACGTTAAAGAACCCCAGGTGGTCGTAATTTCCGGAGCCCTCCTTTACGGCGTCTCTCAAAATCATATAGTGGTTTTGGGAGTTAAACCCCACATATCAATCAATCAAATCAATCAATCAACAAAACACTCATAAATGAATAGAACTCTTACATCACAGTGTCTGTATGATAGCATGCTACGCCAAACCGTATGAAGACCAAGTAAGCAAACAACGTGCAAATATTGCACAGAACTATCACAATGCAAAAAAATGGATTTTATGTGGAGTAAGAGATAAATCTTTTTTAAAGACTTCTGTGAAATGTCCCAAAAAATGACATTCTTACAGTGAATAAATACATGTTCAATGGTGTCAGGTTTGTTACTTAGGAGACAGACGCTTGCCCATGGTACATACATCCCTCTCTCTTCAAGCCACGTTTTCACTGGCAAAGTTCCTGTATGAAGTTTGTTAAGGAAAGTTTAAATATTTGGTGGTGTCCACATGTTTTTCACTCGCTTTAGTACGTCTTGATCATAGGAGTTTTCATACTTTGAACGGTAAAGGGGCACAGGTAAATGTTTCTGTATTGAGTCTCTCATATGGCGCTTTCTTGTCACTTTAGTTAGGTAATCTATTGAAAACTTGCTCTTAAGAAATGATATGAGAACACAACTTTGCACAAGAACGGTGGCAAGGTGTGCCATTCACCCCTGTCTGAAGATTCAAAGAAGTCAGGCATGTGGTGTAATAGCGTTTTCTAAAAATACGAACATAAAAATGCGTCACTCTAGTCTCCAATTAGCAGGAAACGTTATATTACTTGGTTAAGAAACAGATGACGCAGAGACAGCCCTCCTTGCTTAACACGCCGAAACAAGTTCATTCTAGATGTTCGCTCACGTGTAGGGTTCCAGATAAATGCAGCGAATATTCTGTAGATTTAATGAATGCTTTTACGCGTATAACTAAGTACTCGTAAATTGTACATAAGTTCAACAGCCAGAAACACGTTACTTAGAGCTGACTAAGAGAAAATCGATAAGTAACGACTGCCCCATCCTTCAACTGTCGCGCGCAGTTCCTCGCCCTTTTCAAGCCAGAACGCTTCACTGTCTTGATACATGTTCAATGGTGCTCTCAGTAACGAATAGGTGTCGTGAGCCAGTGAATATTTCTAAGAAACCTGGCGTGAGGTCCCTATTCCCGTGACACAAGGCAATGCTTTTTCTTTGTTCACTAAACTACCACTCATGTCACAAAAATTTAAGTGATTTCTAATAACGAAGTGACACTCTCTATAAACAGCGAAAAGGGCAATATCGGCGGCCTATGCCAAAACACGCACTTCACATGACCGCAACGTGAAACCACTAATGCCTGTGTGGTGAATCACTTTCTGGCACAGTGGTTCTAAAAATAGAGCGAGAATTAAAGGACTTAGAGGACACCCCTGGTGCACGAAAGAAAGTACGTTTATGCGCTGTGGGTGTTCTCCGTTTCTTAATGAATTTGTGGTTGAACTCTTGTATGCTAATCTAATACCATTACATATGATCACACCAAGACCAACGTACTCAGCTGGCGAGAAGAGTATAGTATGTGGAACCATGTCGAAAGCCTTGGTTAGATCTATTTGTAACACGGCCACTTTCAGAAGTGCAGTGTCACAATACTCCAAAGTTCTTCTGGCGATACGAATATTTGTGAATGTGCTCCTACGCTTGATGCTACAAGTCTGATGTGGCCCGACCAACTTGCACATAACTCCTTGCAACCTCCTAGCCAGAATATTTATGAACACCTTATAATCTATGTTTGCTAGCGTGATAATCTTGTATCCTCTCACTTTTCGTAAAACATGTTGCTCTTTTTCTTAGGAATCGGCACAGTGTGCACCCGATTAAGATTGAAGCAGAGTTCCTCGATATAAAGGCTCTGAAAAAACCATGTGCAACGCAGCGGCTATATCCTCTTTGAACGCCTTGTAAAAGGCGGCATTAATGCCATCTGGACCGGGCGATTTGACCAAGTCAAGATGATCGATAGCCTTCTTGATTACCCTTATACAAATAGACATTTCAAATAAATCAGTATCCTCAGCATCAAGTATCTGAATTTTTATCAAGAACTCATCTACAAAACCTGGCTGCTTTGGCTCACGATAAACAAACAATTCTTCATAGTACATTTAAAAAGCTTTCATGATATTTTTGTGTTCTCCCAACACTTTACCATTGAATTCTATCTCTCGTATGTCGTGAGCACGAGCGTAAGCCTTTTCATCTGAAAAAACACGCTTTGTCGGGGCTTCACCCACAAGGTATCTCTGCGCTCTTGCGCGTATAATTGCGCCTTTATATATATCGTTTTCAAGATATTCAATTTTGTTTTTCACAACCTGCAGTGGATGTGTATACAAGCCCGGATTTTCTGCTTCAATTTTCATCGAATTATTTAGTCCGCTCAGAGCGGGCGTTCCTGTTTTCGCGCTTGATACAGCATGTGGCAACCACACTCTATTGTCATCAATTTTATCCTTTGCTTAAATAATTTTCTTCTTTTCGTCGCATTCTTTTCTGTGTTTTTGAAAAAATTTCGACTTTCCTTCTTTGCCTTATTGACAAACCCTTCATGCGTAATTATCTTAGTATTCAGTTTTCATGTTTCCTATACAACCTTTTATTTGCTCTTACGACCAATCTCAAAGGTGACTAAGCGATGATTACTGAAGGAAACAGCATAAACGTCATAGTGCTGACACAAAGGTACCATCTCAGAACAAACATATACTCGATCTAGTCATGCATGACTAGAGCCTCGAAAAGGCGTGAAGTGTTGGCGACTACCACGTTTCGCAAACAGAGCCACGTCATAGAAAAACTACTTATTAAGGCTATCTATAAATAAATCAATGCGTTCATCACTTACTTTAGCAGTATACGTGCAATTATTTCGGGCCAGAACCTATTTAAAATCACCCAACAGAACCACACATCTCTGACATTTCAAGTAGGTTTGTGCTTCACGGAAAAGCAAACATATGTCTCTCAAGTTTGTAGGTGCGTATACACAGATAACTCTAAATATAGTGTTCCCGTAAGAAAGGTCACATAAAACAAAACGCCCATGCAAGCAACTTGTGACACCTTCTACTACAATACAAAAAGAGCTTTTGACTAAAATATTTGGCAGATTCCATGTACAGTAGGTTTAGTTGATATGCGAAGCACGAATGTTCATATGTCACTTTACAATCACCACAACATTAAGAGGTGGAAGTAAATGATGCCGTATATGGCTTGCGTGTCATGAATATTATGTTTGGACGTGTCGTTTACCTTCGTCATCTATTCACGTCTCGTGATACCAAATTTATATATGTGGAGCTAGTGAAACGGCCGCGAGCACGCTATGAGCGTGGTATGTTGTTATGCTAATATATGATACACGTGTCAGGAGTATCGTGTTTGCACCATTCATATATTTCCTCATCCATTGACGTCATGTAACACCCAATTTTGTATATGTGGAGTTTACAAAACAACTGCAAGCGCATCATAAAGGGCCCAATATACCCCTATGTAGCGTTGATGCACGTGGACGCTGGGCACAGCGACGCTACGTTAACAAAATGCGAGCAGTCATTGTCTGACGCCAGGCGCGACCGGTACGACCAGCGTCCTTCGGCCCGGCCGATGACAATCGGCGCGAAATGCGGCATGCTGAATTTCGCGATGACGCGTTACCCAGACAACACTTTGTCTCCCTCTTTTCACGACGGAGAGACGCCAGACGCACTGAAACGCGCATGCGTTAAAGGAACGCAGCGTTGCGCGCGCCTGCGAGTATATGGTAGGACCGGCGCCTGGCGTGGCAACGCTGGCGTGACGCGACAAAGTGAACACAGGCAAGCACGCGCACAGCGTCATGCCGAAATGCATTGGCGCCTTAACTGTGGCACGTAGTCTTGTTCTCACATCACACACATTTCATGATTACTATGTTTTTGCCAGACACATACCTTTGTCATTCATTGACGTCACCTAATACAAATTTGGCATATTTGAAGGCGGTGAAACGGCCGCGAGCACATCATGAGCTTGGCTTGTAGTCATGTTGTTACATGACAGGCATGTCGCGATTATCATGTTTGGATTTGCCATTTACCTATGTCGTCCGTTTGCATTGCGTAATACTGAGTTTGGTACATCTGAAGCTAGCGAAACAGCCGCGACTGCATCATCAGCGTTGCATGTAGTGATGTTGTTGCATGACACGCATCTCATGTTTATCATGTTTGCACCAGTATCATGCCTTCGTTATCCATTCTCGTTCTTAAATACGAAATTTGGTATAAGTGAATCTAGTGAAACGGCCGCCAGCGTATCATGAGTGTGGCATATAGTCATGTTGTTACATGACACGCATCTTATGATTATCATGTTTGCACCAGTCACATACCTTCGCCATCCAATCACGTGCCGTACTACCAAACGTGGTATAAGTGAAGCTAGTGAAACGGCCGAGAGCGCATCATGAGTGTGGCATGTAGTGACGTTGTTACCTGACATGCATCATGATTTTCATGTTAGGGTCGTTCGCTTGTGTTCGGCCGGCAATCATGCCATATCATACCGGGTTTGCAACATGCCTTGTGAACGAAACTTCCGAGAGAGGTGCAGGACCATGAAAGGTAAATCATGACATTCATGACATGCATCTCATGATTTTCATGTTATTACTAGTGAAATACGTTTTTCATAAAGTCAAGTTATGCCACATCAAGTTTGGTATCGATACCATAATCGAAACGGCCACGAGAGCTCAAATATATAGGCGGCTAGATAGATACATAGATAGATACGCTCTAAGTCACCGAAGTTCGCTAAAAAATGCTTCGCATTTATTAATATATTCGGCTGATGCTCCCAACGCCTGGCCCACACACGCATTGTACCAACATGAAAATTCTGATACTAACCTATCACTTGCGTTCGCAGTACTAACTTTCGTCTCCTGGACCGCGAGCAAGTAAAGGTCTTCTAGGGGCGAAGCTCTTTATAGCGGCACCTGTTCGTCTCTTGTAATAGTCGTAGTGTAAGTGTGTAACCAGTCTTACGTTTTGACCTGCAAGGTTTTGCTGGTGGGAGATTTTTCCTGTGCGTTGTCGAACAATAAAAAATTGCTTAATATGCTCAGTGTGCGTCCTTGTAATACTGATTTTGTTTTTCTAAGCATCAAATTCAAGGGAAAGAAGATTGAAGATTAGGCCGCCAATACTGGCCTCTGTAAGTTGTTTCAACGGAAACAACTATCTTTTCATTACTGAATAAAGTGGGCTGGTTTTCTCCTCAATTCTAAACGGTGTGCGTGTTTACTTATACCGACATCTGGTACTAGCGTGAAATCTGGTTACACACTACTACTTCGGGGATGAACGGGTGCCGCTATAAGGAGCTTCGCCAATAAAAAAGACGCGCGTACGCAGCGCACGCTTTTGAGGTTAGCAGGCAGCCGTCAGAAGGCGCAGCGGTGCTCTTTGGCACACGCTTTTGTTTCGCAAAATGTTGACCGTCATCTTCTAAGCCCTACACAAGGCTGAGCTTTTAATTTACATTAGAACGTATTGTAATCGCCGGTAAGATTTTAAAGCAGCTACATATATATTTAGCAAGGCTAATGACAGAAACATTTGTCTGAGGAGTGATTTCATAGCGAATCGAACATGAAACATAAGATGGCAATGAAGTCCCGGGTCATACTACTTACGGCCTTGAGTGCTGCAAACGTATTTCCCAGCATTTGTTCAGTGGGGTAGATAATAGGGCAAACTTAGAAAACCACAGGTCTGAAAAACATTGCAAGATCCCACGTATAGTGGGAATCGATGATATGCGAAGCAGGAATGAGCACAGTTGATATGTCACTTTAAAATTACTAAAACGTTACGAAGAGGAAATAAATTATGGCGTACACGACTTCCATGTCGTGTTTATCATGTCTGGATGTGTCGTTTACCTTTGTCATCCATTCACCTCACTGATGCCAAATTTAGTATTCTTGAAGCTAGCGGAACGACCACGAGCACGTTATGAACGTGGCGATGTTTATATTCGGTGCTTTGTGGCGCAAGGGTTATTTGATGGCCAAAAAGCGTCAGTTCAATCGACAAGAGATGTGAACAATGATTGTGATTATCAGTTGTATAAGGGCCTTAAAATTTCTCGCCTTAAGGTGAGTAAAAACATAGAAGTGATAAAAAAATGGCAGCATATCCACGGAGTGAATGATGAATAGTGGGGCGAAGCATCCGTCCATCCATTTCTTCTAGCTTCCGTCCATCCATGCGTGCGTCTGTTCGTGCGTCCGCGCGTTCATTTGTGCGTCTGTCCCTGTTTGCGCCTATGCATCCGCTCCACGTACGTCCATGCGTCCATCAGTTCTTGCAGCCATCCGTGCGTTCGTTCATTCATCTGTCTAAGTGCCCGTTCGTCCACCTATTCAAGTCTCCATATATAGATATGTGAACAATGATTGTGATTAGCGGATGTATAAGGGCCTTAAAAATTCTCGCCTTACGGCGAGTAAAAACTTAAAAGTAATAAAAACTTCCAGATGCCATGTACAGTGGGAATCGATGATATGCGACGCATGAACAAGAAAGGTCCTTATGTCACTTTAAAATCAGAACAACCCTACGAGGTACAAGTTATTGATGCCGTACATGACTTTCGTGTCGTGATTATCATGTTTGGACGTGTCGTTTACCTTCGTCCTCTATTCACATCACGTGACAACAATTCCATTATATGTGGTGCTAGCGAAACGCTCACGAGCACGCTATTAGAGTGGTATGTTGTCATGTTCTTAGATGACACGCATGTCAGGATGATGATGTTTCCAACAGTCATATATATTTGTAATCCATTGACGTCAACACCAAATTTGGTATCTGTCGAGTTAGCAAAGCGTCTGCGAGCCCATCATGAAGGGCCCAATATAATCAAATGTAGCGTTGACTCGCGCACACGCTGAGCACGGCGACGTTACGTTAGCAAAACGCTAGCCTTTCATTGTCAAACGCCAAAGCAACCACTGCGATCAGCTTCTGTCGGCGCTGCCCGATGGCATTCGGTGCGAAATTCCCACCGATGCGTTACCCAGACAACACTGCGTCTCCCTCTTTTCCTGACAAAGAGACGCAAGACATGCTGAAAAGCGCATGCGTCAAAGCAACGCAGCACGGCGCACTCCTGCGAGTATATGGTGAAACCGGCGCCTGGCGTCGCAACGCCGGCGTGACGTGATAATATGAACGCCGGCGAGCACGTGCACCACCTCACGTCAAAATCTATTGGCGCCTTCACTACGGCATGTTGTCTTGTTCTCACATCACACGCATCTCAAGATTATCATGTTTCCACCAGTCACATACCTTTGCCATTCATTGACGTCACGTATTACGAAATTTGGCATATGTGAAGATAGCGAAACGGCCGCGAGTGCTTTATAAGTGTGATATGTAGTCTTGTTGTCACATGACACGCATGTCGTTGTTATCATGTATGAATGTGTCATTTACCTATCTCGTTCATTCGAGTCGCGTTATACCGAGTGTGTACATGTGAAGCTGGCGAAGCGGCTGCGAGCGCATCATGAGCGTAGCATGTGGTCAAGTAGCTACATGACAGGTATCTCATGTTTATCATGTTTGCACCAGTATCATGCCTTCGTCATCCATTCACGTCCCGCAAAACCAAACTTAGTATAAGTGAAGCTAGCGAAACGGCCGGCAGCGCATCATGAACGTCGCATGTAGACATGTTGCTACATGACGCGCATGTCCTGATTTTCATATTAGGGTCTGTCGCCTGTATTCACCGTGCAGTCACGTCATACCATACAAATTTTGCAACATTCCATGCGAACAAAACCACCGCAAGAGCTGCAGGACCATAAATTGTAACTCATGCCATTCATGACATACATATAATGTTCATGTCATGACTTGTTAACTATGTTCTTCATACAGTCATGTTATGCCATACTAAGTTAGGTATCGATACCAAGGTCGAAATGGCCAGGAGAGCTAGAAGTCACAGGCGGCTGCATAGATAGATAGATACGGTGAAAGTCGCTGAGGTTCCCTAAGAAATGCTTTGCATTGAAAATCATGGCCATGCTGTTAGAAGTGTCTGGTGTTAGTGGATGAAGAATGTTTGTGATAATAAGAACCAAAGTGGACACATATGACATAAGCACTAGTGCCTCGACTGCTCACACCCTTGCGTCCAAGGGACGTGAGGTAAGTGCTTTGTTGAGTGTAGCCATGGCAGCGGAGACCTCTCTGCAGAGGTCATGCTACGGAATGTCCGGGTATATGATATGAAATGTACGAACTTCTTTCAAGAAAGATAACAATGATTTATGTGTTGAAAGTGGTTCCCTACCGGCGAACACTGTCGGATGAAGTGATGTCTGCTGTCGGTCGGGTAATGGAAAGAGTTGTTTTTTAACGTGTTTAATTATTTACACTAAATCATATTGTGAAGTACGGTAAGCACTTCTCCACATCTATAACACAAAGGTGTCGCACGAGACAAATGAAATGAATGTGTAGTGCATGCATGTCCTGTTCTTAACCTTGCAAGTACTGCTTCTGTGTGGCGTGATCTTAATACTGGTGACCAATGACCAAGTTGTGGCTTGATGACATGCAATTTATTACCTATGTGTGTGTCCCATGTGCTCTGCCAATAACCCCTGAGCTTTAGATTTGGAAAAGGTTTCAAGCCGGGTTCAGAAACTTGTATCGATGTATTTGTAGCGGTTTTGTTGTCGGATACAGCTAGCTCGTAAACAAGAATGTTGCCTTGTATTTTGTGGTTTCCTAGCGCCTAACAGACTACAACATGCTGCTTGGATGAGTAGACTGTGCTTAAAAACGAAAGAAGCAAGACAAGGACAGGGTTTTTCGGCTTTTTAAAAGTTTTCAAAGCTTTAACTACATTTAGAAAATCTCTGTATAAAATTAAGTTGTATCGTTTTATTTGTCTAAGGTGTTTAACAGCCGCAAGTAACGCATAGGCTTCGCTGGTGAATATCCTTGTATCAAAGTACAGGTCCGGCTTTTGAAAAGTATGGGCCTACGGCTGCATACGAGACAAAAGTGCTTGACTTTGAAGCATCCGAAAAAATTCAGCACATCTGTATTTATTTTGTAGTTTGAGAAGTGTGTCTGAATATGTCTAATCAGGGCATGCTTCGTAACCTCTAAGAAATACGCGTCGCTATATATCGCCTGCCACTACGATGGTGGCAGGCATGCTGCGGGAGCCATCACATGGTGGTCAATCGGCACACCAGTTTCTTTCGCTAGGCTCCTAACACGGGCAGAATAGGACTGTCTGGCTTGTGCGAAAAGCACCCGTAGAAAGACGGATACCTAGATGATGAACAGAGTCAAGCATTTTCAAGGCAGAAGGTGTCGCAGACTGATATGCTAATGCCCTATAGTCTAGGCGGGTATGTGTGAGGATTTATACAAATTCAATAAACACCTAATGTCACTTTCCCACGTAGTGCGTGACAACACTTTTAGAACGTTGATCTCACAAGTGCATGAGATTAACGAACGTTGATCTCAAGCAGTTGTTTTTTTATTACTTTATGTGTGGCATGTGTGGTCCATGATAATGGCTGAATCGGCAGGATTTGCCCAATAGTACTTTGCCCTTTTATTTCTCTTTATATGACGAAACGGACTGCCAGCTTGCGCTTTTGAAGCGTACTATGCTCATGAAGCTCATGTAATAGGACTGAGCGGCTGGAGCATGGCGTTCACCAGATACCCGCATTTAAGGAGGACACTGAAAGCATAGCGTGGGCATTATCGCATTAAAAAGTAGATAGTGCAGTGGTCTCTCATAGATTGATGAATGATTTAACGTTCAACGTATTTGGGGTGTTTTAAAAAAATGGTAATACGAAGCAGGGAAACGGTACATGTCACTTTTTGCATATCTCTGTCTTGTTGAATAAAACATGCAGTTCAAGTAGTAGTATCCACTGTTGCCCCTGCAACCTGAATATTGAAAAAACTTGTATTGTGAAACAAAAAAACAAGGCTACTGAACTCAGACACGTAGTCGTACAGTACAGACACTTTTAGTATTTGCAGTCACAGTTATTGGAAATAATTTACCCATTTTTATTACTGTCACTGAACATATATTACACAAAAGCGTTGTTGATACAAATATTGACAAATAAACTGCAAAAAAATCTTTTGCAAGAAAAAAGAACTGGCACGATAGATAGATAGATAGATAGATAGATAGATAGATAGATACAGTGGAAGTCACCGAATTTCGATAAGAAATGCTTCGCACTTAAAATCTGTAGCTATAGCTTCCTGCGGGATGGCGAGCTTCTAACCAAAATTCTGTGATGAATCGGGCGCGCAGATAAGTGACACATTTGCCGTGCATGTTCCGTACCCCGAACCGCAGTGCAAAACATGAAGCACGGCCCCTGAGGTTTCCGAATTATGTAGATGGCATTTCTTTTAATACACAACAACACAAATTACTCGTAAAACAACGTGGAGCGCTGACGAAGCTGACAAGTACCTACGGCAGTGGCCTGCTCTGCCCTCTCCCTCTTGTTAGCGGGCAGCACCTCCGACTGCAACGCCAAGTTTCGGCCTAGCAAATATATCGCATAAGGTGGCGCCTCTGGCCAAGGGAAACACTCCTGGCTATTTTCACCTGTCCGTTTTAACCACCCTATAAAGGCGGCGAACAAGCCGAACCGAAAGCTAGGAGCAATGTACGAGGCAGCAAGAGTTTCCCAATGTCTACTCCACGCTTGCAATATTTTGTTCGCCATCATTTACTTAAATTGACTTTTGAAACATACAAAGTAAATATGGTAGTATTTTAGGAGTGCTTGTGGTTGGGTTTGAAAAACAGGTTTTTCTAAAATTATGTTTTTAGAGTAAGATATATAGTACCACTAGTAGAAAGTTCACTGGTTGTTCATGCTTGATAGCAAACAAAACATGGTGAAAGCGTGATCTCTACGTCGTGTTCCTTGTGCTGTTGTGCTGAAGCAGCGAACCAGTTGCGCTCACTGTAGTTTTTTAAACAGTGGGAAATATTTTGTTCGTCGCATTGGGCAGCTGAAGGCGCATCAGCCGACAGTCACCACGCTTGTTTTTCACACGCAGTCTTGGTGTACTTTGTGTTAATACGGTATGCATTTGGTAAGGTGAGGAAGGTAACGACCTCTAGTCACATAAATGAATTCATGCAGAATAATAAAATTATTACAAGGCTGGTCGCTTATAAAGCGTCGACTGGAAAGCGGACAGTCGCACAACGTTCACGTAGTATGACACCGAGATCCTGCATAGGACAGGACCTTCCTTCACGGAGAATGCTGAAAGTATAGCGCTGCCAAGCACTTCAGTGGCCAGGAATACAACTATTTCTGTAAATAGCCTCCTCATGGAATTCATGCGCCAGCATAGCTAACAGAAAACAACCCGTTACTTTATTCAAGTGGCAGACCTTATTACGCAGCCAAAATACAATCTTTTCTTTCAAACAAGGCGTTCTTACGTTTTTTATACGATATAAAGAACTAGCACAAAAATGTTTGATTGTTCCCCACAACGACCTGCTTGCATTTTGTCATCAAATACGGCACAATTTCTTTCATGTTAAAATAATGGTTTTGTACCACAGCTGTGCCATGGAGACTGCTTGCCAATTACAAATATGGAGGACCTTGTTTATGTTCTGCATGCCTGTGAATGTGCAGGTATTTGTGTAGTTTGACGAAGAGTTTTCTTGACTGGGCACTCTGTATATTTCGTTTCTCTGCAAACCTCCTTCTGCAAGTGACCAGAGCGTTCATAGAATGATTAGGACATACTATAAGATACGTTCTGCACATGTAGGATGATTTCGTGGAATGAATGCAGTCGCTCACGGCTAGCTCCCTAGAGTATCTGTTTGTTCTGTACACAAAAATTTAACAGGAGTCCTGTCGAACAAAGTTCTACACAAAAAACACAAGAAATGCTGAACATTTTAAATATGTTACACCAACAAAGCCAAGAATTCACCTTTGCTAAGTTCATATGACAACCTCGCTTTCCTAATTTTGCAGATTTCTTTTTGCTTGAGCCAAGCTGTACATGCAAAAATATGGTGAACCATGTGTGAATAATTGAACGTAAAAACTTCACTTGACATAACAATAAATGAAGCTACATTGAAGTGTTCTTTTTTATTGCGACAAAGATTTGTCTTTAAGGCAAAATATCACATAGAAGTGTTCCCACCTATGCAGTTGGCATTTGCAGGGTACGTTGGCAACACGGAAAATGAGGTTGATAAGTTTATTAGCAACATACATCTGCATGAACCTGGCATTCCTAAGAGTTAGTGGTTGACGACCAATACACTATTATTCTAAGGTCCCTCCCACCGATTTGTTTGCAAGCCACTTTCAAGCACTGTTTATACAGAAGCTATACCTCTTTGCAGCAGTTAACTTTAGTTTTAGAACAAGTTGCGCTAGTTGCTAAGCAGCATCCCCTTTTTGTTGTCTGTAAACCTCAGAATTTTTTCTGCACATTTTGCCAATGCGAGTGGTGTTGCAATACCTAAGTGTACTTCGTTCGATAATCCTCAGGTGCGTGGTCTTTCAGGTCTGTGAATGAATATCCCAAGGTATACATAAACACAAAAAATTTGACTGAAGCAATCTCCAAAGGATAATTCAAGGATTGTGATGCGTTTCGATTGGCAAAACAAATAAAAATAATCACCAAAAGAGAATGTTTCTTAAGTTTTCCATGCGACACGTACTGACACAGAACTTGTCCAATGTTGCTTAGTTCAAAGTATAGCTGCGGCCTGAACATTTTAACTACGCTATCTGGTGTACAAAGGTGGGAAAACGGAAAGCTATTAGAGTCGAGGTCAATTCGTTACCATGCACCCGCTTGCAACGACCACGGCCTCCTATATATAAGTGTTTACAAGCTTATATGTGACTAGTGGACTTGTTGACCTTCACTCATTTCTGACCAGCATATACTGAAACCGCCACCTGCATAATGGCAATGCTTTCACGCCATTTTGTTATCAATCGTTGTGCATAGCAAGAGTAAACAGCTCACAGTCAAACCACAAGTCCAGAGTTGATGGGGGGCAGTATGTGTATGTGCCCTGTGCTGTGTGAACTTGTAGATGTGTGAATCGTACCAGCTGCTGCATACCAAAAGAAACAATGAAATGCACTACTACGTGCTCCTTTGAACCCACCTTTGGCAGATGTCTTGAAAAACAATATAGTCAAACTAGCAGAGAGCCTGTCTATGAAACTGTGTGCACGGCCTATGGACAGCTTCACTTGGCTCTTTTCTGTATGCCTGAAAAGCAAACCGAAAAAGAATAGGTTGGATCGACGCATATACAGCATATAAGCAAGAAACAGCAAAGATGCAAAAGCTACAAGGCATGCTTACTTACACTACACTATCAGTGATGCGAATCTGGCGGAGTCACTAAAATATTCTTATAATGCGAAATTCATGTCACCAAAAAACATGAAAAATCAGCCTGCCACTAAAGAAAGTTGGCGTAAGCTTTGATTTATTTCAACGTCGTAAACACTTCTGAATAACCATGAACAAAGTTTTGTGATGTAAACTGTCATACTTATAAATATATGAGGCGTGTGTGTGTAGTAATGAAACAGTTGCGTTGTGACCTGCGACAGCTAGTAGGCTTTTCCTAATCTAATCACAGCTACCCGGCCAGCGTAACACAGATTAAACATAACCTTGCACTCGAGCCGCTGAAAATTCAAAATGACATCTCACTTTTATCACTATTTCACAAACACATCCACACCAGCATGATGCCATCTGTTCACCTTAATCTAGCACATCGAACTTCGAGCAGACTACATAACACCTTTATCATATCACGCATGTACGGCAATACTAACGCTTGCAACCAGTCGGCTCTTCCACGAGCTATTTGTTTGTGGAAGGATTTGCCAGATGATCTTGCGTCAGAACAAGACCACACAAAGTTCCATCATACTCCTAAAAAATACTTATGCACAAGAAACTGCTCTATCGCATCTTCGTAATCCTCTGTGCTTATAGGACAGTGACTGATGTTTTTGCAATATGCTAGGTTGTAGTTACTGCCATAATATTTTTCTATTTCACCTTCACATACAGTAACTCAATTTTTAGTGTGCATTTTGCTTACATGTTCATAAGTTGAACTGCATTTCCTAATATATTCAATATTTGCCATGTATGTGTAGATATGTATGTATATATTTTTTTCTAACATATTATCGGTACCGCCCCACTTACTCAATGCCCCTCGTGGGCTCTGTAAGGTACTGTAAATAAGTAAATAAATAAATAAATTTGTACGCTTCTTCGCAAAACACAACAGTACAAGGCCGAGAATACCTTAAAAGTGCTTGCCTGTTACTGCTAAACGCTAGAACATTTTAGAACCACTGTCCTTGTTCTTTTTTTCGGCGTTGCCACGGGTGTGTTATGCAGAAGATTCACGGCTATAGCCTCATAAACAGAAAGTTTACTCACAGTTGTGTTGTAGTAATAGCATGCTAATTGTTGGGGAAAACAATGTGAACAGTAAAGAGCACTCACTGCCAACTGAATCTATTGAAGGTGCTACGAACGCTTACATATAAAATACAAGAACAGGGCTCATGCGTGACGACACGTGTGTGACTGTGAATCACAATGTTAACTCGGAAATGAATACTCTCTTTCGGAAAGGATGTTGTGTACGAGAAGCGAGTGACATATGAAGAAATATGCATAAGACAAATAGGAGCATACTTCAATGACCAAGCAAAAGAGCTTGCATACAACGTTAACATTGGCTATAGTGACCACACGGCAGTACACTGCAAAGACTGTAAGAGCAGTCTTCTAGTGGATAAAGCAAGGTTGTCGAAAAAAAGCAATAACGATGGATTGAAGAGAATACATTGTAGTATTTTTATATAAAGCCACGGATTCATGCTTTAGGACACCAACACTTGTCTTTTTCGAGACAGAGTACACTTTTGAGAGCTACGAAAAGAATCTCTTTCATGGTCACACATGTGTGAGAATAAATTTGTGCATTTGAGCATGGTTGCGCTCTAAAAAACAGCCCCAGCAGTTTGAACGAATTCAGTTGACAGTCGACGCTCCTTTGTGTTCATACTCTCTCTTCCTACCATTGTCACGCTGTTACAACTACGATGAACCAACCTTGCCCAATTTAGGTTCTTGTTGACAATTTGGCAGTCTCTGCCAAATTGGCAGAGAGCCAGCAAGAGAGCATGTCTCCAACAATCGTGCATGTTGATGCTGCGAAGCGTAGCTCCAAGACCACCCACTTTTTTCTCTTTTGCCCCTTGTCCACATTTTATAGGACGTCCGAGAGTGAGGACGGCTTTCATTGACATGACAGACTTGTGCTGCTTCGAACACAGCAACAAATGACCTCTTAAAAATTTAATATACGCTAAGAAGTGCCAAAAGACTTTTTTTGCTCATGAAGCAATAATATACTTGCAAGTGACGGCTGCAACCTCTAATGCTGGAGTGACTGAGATTTTGCTGGTACAGCTTCTGCAGGATCATGTTCTACAGGAAGGGTGTTTGAGAATGCTGCAGAAGTCAGCCGTGACTGAAACAAAAAATAGTCGTAATTTATGATGGGTGTTACGAAAAAAATTCTTTTATTCTACTACCCATTAAGCAGAAGTAAGCACAATAAATTTGTCTCACTTTCATTGCATAAAATCACCAGAACAAAAAGTAATGATGTCTGCATCTTTCGTCCTAGTCTTTCTTGTTTCGCCTTATTCGAAAAAAATTTCGCCATCATTCAAAATAAGTCTCACAAGCGCAATGTCTCTGGTCATTGGTTGGTTCGAGTATCATGAGCTGCAGAGTGACTACTGCTGCAACCGCGAGAAGCTGCAATTTGCCACCTGGGTGCTTACGATCACCCTAAAAGTCAGTCGGGCGTTTGAAGGCGAAAAAAGGGAAGAAAGTGCTCACCACTCCGTCGCGGTACTCTAGCGGCTAAGGTACTCGGCTGCTGACCCGCTGGTCACGGAATTGAATCCCCGGCTGCGGCAGCTGGATTTTCGATGGAGGCGGAAATGATGTAGGTCCGTGTGCTCGGATTTGGGCGCACGTGAAGAACCCGAGGTGGTCAAAATTTCCGAAGCCCTCCACTACGGCGTCTCTTTCAACGATATGGTTGTTTTGGGACGTTAAACCCCATGTATCAATCAAAGTGTTCAAAGTTAAGATGCACACTGACGAGCAAGCCTCCATTCTCCTTGTGATATACTTCTATCTAATTTGAAGTGCACTCACATGTATTAAAGGGGAAAGACGACACTATAGGGGCCTCGCGACACTTTTTAGGCATAGTAGGAAAACGTTCTCGATTGGTGGTAGAAGCTCCCGAGAACATGCGAGCCAAATAATATAGTGCAGGACATGGCCTGCCGTTCACAATAACTTATCAAAGTCAATAAAGATATGTTCATCTTCTGTCGACAAAACACAAAGGAAGCAAGAAATCACCCGTAGACGGCCTTTTATCACCCATTGGCTGATTTGAAGATGGTGCGCTCAGTTATTATGGGGATCGCCGCAGGCTAACGTCACTCGTCCACGCATGCGCACGAAATCACATTGAAAAAGTTAGGTAATCAAAGGCAAAAAAATGAGAAGTGCTCAAGGTTGCGAGGTTGGCGTGACATAATTTCTTTGCTCATGGTATCATTCCCCCCCCCCCTTGGCTGCTTAGCTTCCAGTCCGTTTATTTATTTATTTATTTACAGGTTACTGCTAGCCTGGGTGCCAGGCTTTGAGCAGGTGTGGGCGATACAAAAGAAGAAAACAGGATAACATACAAGCATAACAATACACTTCTAAGGGTACACTTTGAACCAGAAAAAAAAATCATGCCGAATTCAACAGGGCATGAAGAAAGGATGAGACATCAGAACATTGCACAACATTAGCAGGTAACAGATTCCACTCATGGCACGTACGGGGAAAAAAGGAGTTTTTGAAGACGTTTGTTTTACATGAAAGTTCAGCGACTTTCATTGGGCGATTGGATCGTGTTGGGCGGCAAATGCTCGGCTGGATGTATGCTTCCTTGTTAATTTGAAGTCTATCGTTATACATCAAATAAAAAAATTTTAGCCGATCATGATAACGTCTTACCGCAAGGCTTTCCAAACCGGCCCTGCGGAGAAGACTCGTAGGAGACGTTTTCCAGCTGTATGAACTGTAAACAAATCGCGCGGCTTTTCTTTGTATGCTCTCAAGCTTATTGGTATTAACTAGAGTGTATGGGTCCCAGATAATTGAAGCATATTGTAATAGTGGTCTGATGTAAGTTTTGTAAGCTAGCAGTTTGGTATCCTGAGAAGCTTTCGGTAACATTCTCCTTAAGTATCCCAGTTTTCGCATTGCCTTTTTCTGAATGTACGTGACGTGCTCGTTCCATTTCAGATCGGATGTGATTAAAACTCCTAAATATTTGAAGGATGATACTTCAGCTAGACTATGATTGCTTATTTGGTACGTGTGCTTCAACGGGGCCTTTTTGCGTGTAATGGTCATTGAAACAGTTTTTTTGTAATTAAGAGTCATCTGCCACCTAGTACACCATGTTTGTAATTTTTTAAGTGACGCGTTTAAGACGGCCTGATCGTTATGGTTGCAGATTTCATTGCAAAGAACGCAGTCATCCGCGAAAAGTTTAATTTTTACCGGTATGTCATGTACAATATCGTTAACAAAAACGACAAAGAAAAGTGGCCCGAGAACAGAGCCCTGTGGGACGCCCGAAAGTACTGGCGAGGCCGCAGAACATGCGCCGTTAACGGCTACGCTCTCGAACATCCGTTTGTCGCGATCAGAGAAGAGAGTTTGCGATTGCAGCGCGCGGAAAATTTTTGTAACTCTGCTTGTACTGGATGAATTCTTCAAAATTTTGGCGTTAATTTCGCAACACAATAAGATCTTTTAGTTAATGTATTGCATGATTACTTGAAAAAATGTTAAAGGTGGTGCCCTTTGAAACCTATGGCGAATTCCTGCAACTCTGCTTCTAACAGACACTATTTAAAGATTTTGCATTGGTTGATTTGTTGGTTAACAAACTGTTTAAATGAGGTCATTCAATCAGTACTTCAAAAAGGAGAGCGAGATTTATGTAAAAGCTAAGAACAAAACAAACAGTTCGTGATACTAAATTGCACAAAACCCCATATTAGATAACCTAACGTTCGACGCTAAGCACTATATTAAACAGTTAAAGCATATCGGGCTTACTGGTAAACGGGTGTACCATTATACTGGAATCGAAGTGCGCATGCGCAGATACGCACGTTACCCGTACCGCTCACCATACGCGTTGTATTTTTCAGATTTAGGGTCACCGTGCTAGCGTAAGTGTACACAGTACACGTGAACATGGCGGCGCTCTCAGACACCCGCTTCGAAGGGATCTTGGTGTAGTTCCTAAAAGATTCACCTTGTTCACAACAAACGACTGTTTAAAGTGACTTCGCTTGCCTTCAGTTAGCTTCGATGACCGAGTACTACGAATAAGTTGTCATAATTTTTGAGATAGCTTCCCTTTTCGAAGGCGTTTACGCCGAACAACAAGATCACTGTAAACAACTCAGCAACATAAGAAGAGTGGCGATTTGGGCTAGTTGGTTTGAATTCATGATAATAAGGGCTGCAGCGCGAGTACGAATGTGCTAAAAGAAACAGACGAAAGTCGAGGCACGGAAGGCAAAGAGACTCGTGTTGTCCTCTTTGCCTTCCGTGCCTCGACTTTCGTCTGTTTCTTCTAGCACATTCGTGCTCGCGCTGCAGCCCTTATTAACAGCAACATAATTTTTTTTGCGTTTGGTGCGTGGTTCATATATAAGGTCATATTTGCTCATATAACTTGCAAAATGAACGTGTATGACTGCTTCGTGTGGTGGCATAGGTAAACATTCTCGTTTTCTTTTGCTTTTTACTGTCTTCAACTTATCAACCATCCGATAGATGGCGCCACCAGCCCAGCTGGGTCAAGTAAAGCACGTGGCGCTATTCCGCTAAACTATAAGACGCTGTCCACAACGGCAGTATGCTGCACAGTAACGCCACTTCCTTAACCTCCGCTGTCCCGTTAACTGTAAACTATAACTCTCTATTGTTACGAGAAGGAGACCGACTCGGAGGGGTAGTCACAGATGTATTTACATCCAAATAAGCGAGCACCGCCAGCCACAGAGATTAGCTCGCGCCAGTCTATATGCTTTGTCTTATTCATCTGCATGCACTGGCACGTAGAATGACCCCGGCGGCGGAAGCATCGTCCCGGTGCTTTAAAGGTCGTTATATGACGCATTCTTGTAGGGCTTGATCCGCGAGACGTGTACAGAATCACTGGACCGCACAGAAGATGATGAAATGATGGGGCTTATCTCGTAGGTGACAGGTGTTACGTGACGCAATATACAATAGGGTCTCGTGTAATGAGACAGAAGCTTTTCTGATAGGCCCAGCTGACGATGAGTGGACCAGAGTAAATCGAGGGTACCGAGAGCGAAATGTACATTTCTATGTTCCACATCGTACCGACGGCATTGGCTGGTTTGCGATGCCATCAGCCGAGCGCGAGCGAGCTGACGGGCATGATCGGCACACGCTATCGCGTCGCGTGCATACTCGCTGGTGGACGAGGTGTGAGCTGAGATGACTGTGTCCAGTGGTAAACTCAGCTCTCTTCCGTACAATAAGCAGAACGGCAAAAAGTCCTCTGTGTCTTGACAGGATTAATTATACGCGAGGGTTGCGTATGATAAGGCAAGGTCACAGTCTCAGTGGTCGCGCGATACGTACATAGCGAGCATGTTGGTTAGAGTAATGTTAAATCTTTACGTGAGGCCATTTGTTTGAAGGTGGTAAGTGGTTGTCAGTGTGTGTTGCGTGAACAAGAACTCAGAATGCCGGCGATAACTTGGGATAGAAATGTATGGCCACGGCCTGTGAAGAGTTGTCTTGGAGCACCGTGAATAAATATAACGTCCCGTAACAAGAAGTCAGCGACGTCGGTTTCATAGCTGGTCGGTACAGTTCGCGTACTAGCGCAGCGTGTAGCGTAGTGTGTTATCACGGCTATCTATTTGTTTCCAAATCTTGATTGATTGATATGTAGGGTTTAATGTCCCAAAACCACTATATGATTATGAGACGCTGTAGTGAAGGGATCCGAAAATTTCGACCACCTGGGGTTCCTTAACATGCACCGAAATCTGAGCACACGGGCCTTCAACATTTCCACCTCTATCGGTAATGCAGCCGCCGCAGCCGGGATTTAAACCCGCGACTTGCGGGTCGGCAGCCGAATACCTCAGCCACTAGACAACCACGGTGGGGCACGACGTTGGCATAGGTCACACGTGGCTACGTATCGGCGTACTGAGCGAGCAACGCCTGGCTAGCAGAAATGGCACCGGACGCGCTCGTACGTGCGGGATACGCCAAGATGTCCTGCTGTGGGATCATGGGAAGTTCGGTGAGAACACAGCGGCGCAAATGCTTAGGCACAACAATGAGAAGGTCGGGTCCATCTGGTCGGAAATTGTGGTGGTATAGCACACCCTCTTGAATGAAAAAATAGCAGACGGAAACACCATTTGGGGAGGATTCCGTACATCTGATCATGTGAAGCAGCACTTGATCGCGCTGCTGTTCTTCTCCAGTGTTAAGGAAGTCGGACACTGACAAGATAGATTGCTCCGTAAGCTCGTAAGTGTCCCCAGGAACGTCGACAGGGTACCAGGAGAAGCAATCGGCATCATTGAGCCAAGCACTCACACTGTGATTGAATAGTTACGTTCAGAGGCGGATAGGAGCTGAACGGCATATGCAATAACGCATACATGACCATGTTGTTTCTGAGCCAGCACTCCTCCAATGCCATGTCCACTTGCATCTGTACGAATTTCCGTAGGGGCAGCAGCGTTGAAGTGTACCATAATCGGAGGAGTAGTGAGAAAAGCGATGAATCGAGAACGCAGAAGCTTCTTCGGAGCCCCAAAAAAACAGGATGTCCTTCTTGAGACGCTGCGTAGCCAGCATCGCTATGTGCGCAATTTTTTTCACGAAGCGTTGGAAGTAGGAACATAGTCCCATAAAGCTGCGTACATCCTTCGCAGATCGTGGTACAGGGAAGTTTTTGACGGCACTGATTTTCGCCGGGTCTAGTTGTACACCGTTGGTGTCTACTAAATGGCCAAGTACTCTGAGTTGATGGCGTCCAAACTGACATTTGGACGAGTTGAGCTGCAGCAGTGCGACGTAAGATGCCTATAATGAATGAGAGGTGCACTATATAAAATTCAAATGTTGGTGAAAAGACGATGACGTCGTCCAAGTAGCACAAACAGGTGGACCATTTGAATCCTCTGAGCAGGGATTCCATCATTCATTCGAAGGCGGCTGGAGGGTTAGAAATTCGAAGGACATGACCTTGAACTGAAATAAACCATCGGAGGTGATAAATGCCGTCTTTTTACGGTTCATTTCATCTACCTAAAACTGCCAGTAGCGAGACGAAGGGTTATGGAGCGAAAATAGCGGGATTCATAGAGGCAATTGAGCACATCATCTATTTGTGGCAGAGGGTACGCGTATTTTTGATAATTTTGTGTAGGTGTCGATAATCAACGCGGAAACGCCATGCGCCGTCTTTCTTGCGGACTAGTACTGCAGGAGAAGCTCAAGTACTGCAGCAAGGCTGAATTATGCCCATGGCGAGCATTTTGCCGACCTCAATTTGGAAAATGTGACGCTCGGCCGCCGACACCCGGTCTGGAAGCCTATGACTAGGATGCTCAATACCATTGTTTATGCGGTCGGTCTTACCAATAGCTTTCCCTAACGAACGGCCACTGAGGTAAAAAACGTCGTTGTAGGACAGCAGAACGCAGTGGAGCTCGTCAGTCTTCTGCGGCGTTAAGTTGGAACTGAACATCGACGTAATAGCGCTGTCGGAGAAAGTTTCAGACTGATGTTGAGCATGGGTGTCAGAAGGAGCGGCCATAGTGAAAACATTGTCTTCTAAGGTGCAGAGAAATGCCAAAGAGTTCCCTTGTGGGAGCACTTGAGGTGTCAAGCTGAAGTTTACAACTTGGAGGCAGGTAGAATTTTCTACGTCAGACTTAATGGTGTGTGGTAATGTAATGCCGCGGTTTATGAAGACATCGGTGATAGGGGTCAGAACATAGCCACCATCGGGAACTGATGGTATTCAGACGAGCTCTACGTAGGTCACTGTCTGTGGAGTGAGGCGCACATGTCCCATTGTGCAGAGGCGACTCGGCTTTTGCGCAAGTGATTGTGTTGCGGGAAAGTGTAGAGGGAGAGTACTGGTCGAAAAGTCTATGAGGGCAGATTGCGTGGACAGGAAGTCGAGGCCCAAGATTACGTCGTAGGGGCATTTATTAAAGACGGTGAAGAGAACAACTGTGTGTCGATTCGCAATGCTTTCACAAGCAGAGACATTTCAATGATAGAACCTATTTTGTCATCCGCAACACAGACGAACTGAGTAGTCGCAAGTGTGAGAACCTTCTTGAGCTTGCAGCGAAAATCACTCGTCATCACGGAATGTTGAGCGCCAATGTCGACAAGAGAAGTGACATGTACGCCGTCTACTTGTACGTCGATAAGGTTTTGTTTTGTCTGTATTGTCAAGAGAGGATTTCCTCTATGTGCAATTGAAGCAGCGCCACCTCCGGGGGCTGAAACACTTAGTTTTTCGGCGGAGAACCTCGTGGGAAGGTGGGGAAAGACAGTCGGTGGGGCTGTGGAGAACGTGACTGGTGACGTTGGGATATGAAGAGCGGGAGTGGCGGTGTTCAGGGGCAGGTTCCTGGGCAAAATGGTCGCAGCTGGTCTCAGGGCGATAGGCAGGACATGCATGGAAAGGACGAGAGGTGGCTTGTGCAGTAGGACCCCAGCGACTTGTGCAATGGTGAGAAATGTGCCCGATTCATGACACAACAAGCACATCGGCTTGTCATCGTGTGTTCGCCATGCGCACGGATTACGGAACGTTGAGAGAGAGCCGGTCGGGAATGGAGGTGCAGGCGTGTATTGGGGCTGGAAGTCGGTAAGAGGAGGTGGTGAAATAGAGTGAATTCCCAACCTGGCAATTTCCTGCTGGACGACTGCTTGAATGAGGGGCAACCTAATTAGAGGAAAGGGGTGAGGGGACGTTGGTCCCACCTTAGCTGGAGCAGCCGCTTCAAGTTTCCGCCTGACGAGTCACGTCAAGTTGTCACAATTGTCTGATGGATAATATATGTGTCGAGACACGAGGACGTCGCAGCGGTGTTCAGAAGGCACTGGAACTGATGGGTGATGCGCCTGCTTTTAGCGTGTTGGAACTGGCGGAATGCTTGAATAATGGCATCAACAGATTACACATTGTTGAATACCGACAGGTTGAACGCATCGTCGGTGATACCCTTTAGAATATGCGCTTCTTTGTCAGGCTCGGACTTGTTTTCGCCAGCTTGGCGGCATAGTGAGAGGATTTGATTGATTGATATGTGAGGCTTAACGTCCCAAAACCACCTTATGATTATGAGAGGCACCGTAGTGGAGGGCTCCAGAAATTTTGACCACCTGGGGTTCTTTAACGTACACCCAAATCTAAGCACACGGCCTACAACATTTCCGCCTCCATCACAAATACAGCCGCTGCAGCCGGGATTCAAGCCCACTACCTGTGGGTCAGCAGCCGAGTACCTTAGCCACTAGACCACCACGGCGGGGACATAGTGAGAGGACAGCCTGAATGTAACTGATGCAGGACACCGTGGAAGATTGTGCGCGAGTCGACAACTTATTCTTCGCAGCTTCACGACGACCAAAGGGTCCCAAAAAGCTCACGGATCTTTTCCTTGAAGTTGTCCCAGCTTGTAATGTCATGCTCATGGTTGTCAAACCAAACACAAGGAGTTCCGTCGAGAAAAAAGACGATGTTTGCGAGCATAAGTGTGGGATTCCTCCTGTAAGTGGCGCTGACTCGTTCGTAGAGGCGTAGCCACTGCTCGACGTCGGAAACCCTCGCAGCCTGAGAAGACGCCAGGGTCTTTGAGGGTGGGAAGCGTCACGAAAGTTGTTGCTGGCACTGGGTTGATATGCCGGAAATAAGGGTGGGCGACCGGGAACGATGTAGCTGAGTCTTGAGTAGTCTTGTTGAAAGCCGCGAGGGAGTGTCCGCTTCGGTGTTGCGTGGCGGGGACGGGGAACACACAAGTTCACCAAATATGCTACGAGAAGGAGACCGACTCGGAGGGGTAGTCACAGATGTATTTACAGTCGATCAAGCGAGCAGGGCCAGCCACAGAGATTCGCTCGCGCCAGTCTATATGCTTTGTCTTCTTCATCTCCATGCACTGGCAAGTAGCAATATGCTTTCATATGTGAATACTCTATAACGAGCTCAGGTAGTTCTTTGAGGAGCTCTAGAGGCATTTCGCCAATCATCGTTTCAACAATTTTTTTCGAAGTGATCTTCTTGGAGATCTGTTTAGTTTTTGGGGGTTCGTGCATATGAAAATTAGGATAAGTGATGTTCCATCTTTTTTGACGACTGCCAATAATTTTTTTAGTGAATTTCATTAAACTTCCTATGTCAATGAGTGATTACATAGTACCCACAAACTGTGACGTGGAAATGCCATACACCGCAATAACAATAAATGGTGCAAGACCATAGGCGTTCTTCATTACTTCTTTGAAGAGGCATAATTCTGCTTATTGTGATCTGTTCAGAGCGTTCACATTCAAGAAAAAACTAAAGATAACTATCTCACTCCACAGATTTCAGTAAAAAAAGGCTCCAAAGAGCACACAACTGATGCCTTTTTTTAAGTCCTATGAGCCTCCTTTGTCATATTTACAGATGCCCAACGTTTTCCAGAAAGGAAGACACTCTCTTTGAACTTTTAGTTGGATTTATATATTTATTTAGTGCACGCTGCAGTCCGCACACCAAGCAGCAAGGGCGGATTGTGGGAACACAGTGGAAACCAAGGAAAAACGTTTGTACCGCCAAATTTTTTTTACTATTCTACGCAATAACATAAAAACGAGTACATACTAAGTAGGGTGAATGAAGTATACACCACTAGATATAAAAGTGCGCAAATTGCTTGAAAAAGTCTTAAGCCAAGAACTAACGCAATAGAAGTGAACTCACGAGATGACGTTATTTAGCATGATATCAACAATGTTGGCTAAGCAAAAAGATGCATGGATTTTTCGAAGACAGGAATTGCTGTGACCTAAAGAAGTCACTGACAAAAGGAGCATTACTTGCAATAGCTCAAAAGGATTCTGCAACACTTTATTGAGCATGGTCAGAAAACGATGGTAATCAGTAGTCAGGGCTGCTGAGTACATGTAAACCTAGCATTTGACATAACTTGCATCTACGTCACACTGTGGAGCGGTTGGATACGATTTTGAAATTGCTATGATTTTGAAATGCGTAGCCATCCTCGAGTACACAGCAGCAGATGACCTTGAGTCAAGCTGTACGGCTCATGCATTCTATGTCAACATTACATGTGGCAACAGCGAATCGTGCGCTATGCGGCTGCTGCACGAGAAGTGCTTTCGCTGAATACTTCAAGTAGCAAACATAAGTGTCTTGACGAACTCTGCAGAGCTGACTACACAATGCAGAAAGTGGGTGAGCCAAGCATCCCATATTAGGTGCTTATTCAGGCAGCATAATGAGGCGTGTGTCGTTAATTTAAAAAAAACTTGTACAAAGTTTCATTTATTGACGAAGCATGTTATTTGGAGCTAGTCATTATGAAGTGAAAATATCAGTGCAAAATAAGTCAGGATATATAGAGGAAAATAGGGGGTGTATGCTAGCTACCAACTTATTTCATGGCACCTTAGCGTCAGAGCTTAATCACTCACGTTTTGGTTACTTGTATTACACTAATTTTAGTTGTATATCATGCGAAATATTTCAGTCATTTCAATATGGACTCTTTCGGCTAGATTTTGCCGCCAGCGTCGGCGTTGACACCACTCACCGTATATGTTTACGTATCTATATATATGAAAATGCTAGAAAGAAAATATTCATAAAACTACGCCGGCGCTCAGGATCAGCCTGTGTCCTCTGAATCGTGAATGCGTCATTCTAACCACTGGGCCGCAGAGGAGCAGAGGAGCACGACCTTTAACGTCTAAACGGCAAGCTATGTGAACCTGCCACTTACCGCTGTTGACGGGCAGCTAAGCGGAGTCGTGTTGTCAGCATTACCAGCAGATAGCGAAATAAACACACGTCACTGTATTGCGTAGTGGCACGCGTAGTAATCTCGCACGCGAACTTTGCCCCGCTTAGACATGAGGAGCGACGCTCCCTCGCGCGCTCTTCGCCGTAGGGAGGAGGGGATGATCGTACGTCTTGGCTCGTCTCAGGCTCCACCTTGAATAATTTCGTTGTATTCATCCGGTGCGCAAAGGTAACTGCCAACATTTCAGTCTCCATTTGCGAAAATCGCACGCTTTTGAGACGCAGCGAAGTAACAACTGAGACGATTATTCACGGGGCGTCTGTATCTGTGAGTACGTTTAGGGCGTCATTGGTGCGTGAGAAGTGTGGGTCACGTTTTCATCTGCTTTTCATTCTGATCATGACCTTCGAATTTGTTGCTATCGCGTTCATTGCTTCGCTTTGTGGCAAAGCTGTAACATTTTACATTTCACAATGAAATATTTGGAAGCGCAAACCAACGGGACACAAGAGAAGAGGCAAACAAGCGCAGAATTGCACAGTAATGCGCTTCCAATTACTTCATTATGAATTTGTACCAACTAGCCCGCCTGTCAACCCTACTACATTTTACATTGTTATTATGAATGCATGTATTACAGCTGCTTATTCGCCAACTGAAGCTTTACTGCTGCTAAAATTTGTTATGAGGAAAAACAAGTAAAAACCTTGCCAGGGAAAGCAATAAAGTCCTCCGTAAAGGCTGCGTTCTTGTGGTTCAGCCTAGAGCTGAAAGAATGTTCCAAGAAATGCCGCCAATGTACATTTTATGTGAGTGTTTGCAGAGCATGATTTGTTGTACAACATTTGTTATCGCAGGATGGACCTTCCAAAAGCAGCACTACAAGAATGTGAGCCGCAAGTTCTTTTCAACGAACGGGTGAGCTGCTTCAGGCCCACAGGCTTACTGCATCTGGCATACACAAACAGTGCAGGCACTACTGTACAGTTCTTGCAAAGGTGTGAATCATTGCTATGTTGCACAGAGTGAGCATGTTAGTTGTCAGTTTTTACAGCTTATAGTGATATGCCTGCAAATGTACTTCCCTTCACAGTGTTTGAATTATGTAAAAGAGCCCTTAGGTAGGTTTTAACCCCCCGACCATCTCTAATGATTGTTGATATACGGGGATTAACGCTCCAAAACTGCCATATTGTTATGAGAGACGGCGTAGCGAAGAGCTTCGGAAATTTCGACTTCCTTGGGTTCTTTAACGTGCAGAGAAATCTGAGCACACGGGCCTTCAATCTCCGACCATCTTGGCAATTCATACAGAGTGCTGCAGAAATTACATTTTGTGCATATAATAGACGTTTCATTTCTAAAAAATTACCGTGACCGTTCCTCATTGCCTGTCCAGTACTCTTCGCTAGCAAAGTAATGTAGTGTTCCCCGTGAGCAGCATTACGTTGCCCTGTTTGTAAATTGGTTCACTCTGTATTATGAAATGATGTTTTTGGCCCTGAAAATTGCTGCATAGATTGTGTGGTCGTCATGCGTGTTGCATATTTTCTTATTTCACTAACACCTTGCACAGTGCTTCCTCACCGTGTCGCTCTGTCACAGTGGCACATCAACGAAGCCTTGCTCGGTGGATGGCGGCGTGCTGATCACACAATCACTGACGTCATGTTTTCTGCCGTGTGACTGTAGTCATGATAACATATGCTTACTGCTCTTCAATATGAGAACGATAGAGATGCTGAGTGACAAACTGAAAACAGCTGGAATGTCTGTTTTATTGCCTGTGACTTCATTACTCTACCATTTCAAAGAAAAGAATTTGTGGCAACGTCTTCACGTTCTGCAACGTTGCAGTTATCACAACATTTAGAAGGCAGTGTGATTTAGTAGCTTCTTACAATTCGTTTATGATTAGATTGACGATTCGCTGTTGTCACATGTGATGTTGACATAGAATGCATGAGCCGCACAGCTTGACTCTAGGTCATCTGCTGCTGTGTACTCGGTGATTGCTACGCATTTCAAAATGGTATCCAACCACTCCACAGTGTGACGTAGATGCAAGTTATGTCAAATGCTAGGTTTACATGTACTCAGCTGACCTGACTACTGATTGGCAACGTTTTCTGACCATGCTCAATAAAGTGTTGCAGAATCCTTTTGAGCTATTGCAAACAGTAATGCTCCTTTTGTCAGCGACTTCTTTAGGTCACAGCAATTCCTGTCTTCGAAAAATCCATGCATCTTTTTGCTTAGCCAACATTGTTGATATCATGCTAAATAACGTCATCTCGTGAGTTCAGTTATATTGCGTTACTTCTTGGCTTAAAACTTTTTCAAGCAATTTGCGCACTTTTATATCTACTGGTGTATACTTCATTCACCCTACTTTGTATGTACTCGTTTTTATGTTATTGTGTAGATTAGTAAGAAAAATTTGCGGTACAAACGTTTTTCCTTGGTTTCCACTTTGTTCCCACAATCCGCCCATGCTGCTTGGTCTGCGGACTGCAGTGTGCACTAAATGAATAAATAAATCCCAATAAAAGTTCAAAGAGAGTGTCTTCCCTTCTGGAAAACGTTGGGCATCTGTAAATTTCATTTGATTTCATTTCATTTTATTACCTTAAAGACCCCATTGAAGGGGGTATTACATAAGGGGTGGGTACATATATGAAAATGTGAAAGCCATTTTACAATGCAAGGTAATTTGTTACGGTGTTCAAAAAGGTGGTAGGACAGGTTATGGCGGTGATTTCGTTAGAAAGGCCGTTCCAGTTCGTAGCTGCACGAAAAAAGAATGAGGACGAAAAAGTGACGGTGCGCGTACGCGGCCGCTCAACTTGTTGCGGGTGACCAGTGCGATGGGAGATGCGTGCCGGAGGAAGAATGTATGGTGGCCTGCCGAGCGAGCTGTAAAAAAACTTGTGAAAAAGGGAAAGACTAGAAATGCGGTGACGAGATGCAAGCAATGACTGGCTAGATTCTGTTTTCAGTGCTGATATGCTGACGTCGTAAGAGTACGTAGAATGAATAAATCGTGTGGCTCAATTTTGAAGCGACTCGAGTTGATTGATGAGATATGCTTGATGCGGGCTCCAAATGGCTGATGCGTATTCTATCGTCGTCCTTACGAGAGATTGATAAGCTAGTAATTTGACATTATTAGGAGCGTGACGCAATGGCGTTTCAAGAACCCGAGTGTTTTGTTAGCAGCTGCAATGATGTTCGTAATGTGCGTTGCCGAGGTTAAATCGCTACAAAGGGTTACTCCGAGATATTTATAGGATGGAACTAATTCGAGGTTTGTGTCAGCAATTTGGTACGGGAATACTATCGGATTTCGATGGTGGTGAAAGGAACAGTTTTACATTTGTTAGGGCTGAGTTTCATTAGCCAAAGGTTACACCATTCCTGTAAGCTTAGTAAGTCAGTTTGAAGAGACGTGTTATCTGAAACGTTGTTTATTTTACGATAAATAACGCAGTCGTCTGCAAACATGTGTATGTTAGAAGATACATGTAAGGGTACGTCATTAATGTAAATCAAAAACAGAAGTGGGCCTAGGACAGACCCTTGAGGGACACCTGAGGTTACCGGGGTAGTGTTAGACATTTTATTGTTGACGGAAACTGATTGCGAACGATTAGTTAAGAATTATTTAATCCATGCTAATACGCCATCATTTAAATTCAACGCGGCAAGCTTTAGTAGTAGGCGCTCATGAGGAACTTTGTCAAATGCCTTTGCGAAATCAATGAAGATGGCGTCAGTCTGAAGGTTAGAGTCGAGGTTAACATTCAGGTCGTGAGCAAACATAGCTAGCTGCGTTTCACAACGAATACCCTTTCCTAAAGCCATGCTGCGCAGGACGAAAAAAATTATGGGAATCAAGGAAGTCCATGATATGTGTGTTGATGATATGCTCGAGGAGTTTGCAGGGTACGCTGGTTAATGAAATGGGACGATAATTTAATGGTGATTGTTTGTTACCCTGATTTGTGGACTGGAACGACCTTTCCGTGCTTCCAATCTGAAGGCAGCATTCCTGTTGAAACTGATTGTGAAAATAGTAGACACAGATACGCTGCACAGATATGTTTAGTATTTTTCAGGAGTTTGGATCTAATGTTGTCTACACCAGCTGAAGAAGAAAGTATGATTTTGTCTATTAGTGATGAAATACCGCTGGAAGAAAACGTAATTGGTGGCATGGTACATTCAAAGTTCGCATGAGGGATGGTAAATGACAACTCAGTTTCTTGGGTGAAAACGGATGCGAAGGCGGCGTTAAACACGCGTGCACATTCCGTGTCATTTGGGGCATCCCCTAACTCATTACATAGTGTATTATTGCGGCGTGTCCTGTGGGTTTATGACTTGCCAGAATTTTCGGGGGTTGTTCTTGAGCATGTTCGGCACGTCCGAATGGAAGAATGAGTGTTTGGCGTGACGTATGGCTTGCAGATAAGCAGATTCGGCAGCTTTGTACTTGTTCCATGCATCAGGGATTTTACGGAACTTGGCTGCGCGGAAGGAGCGTTTTTTCTTGTTCTCTAATCGTTTCAGTGCTTTATTGAAGCAGGGTTGGGCGGTATTAGGATTGATGTTAATTTGGGGATGTATTTATCAACCATTTCACTTAGCTTATCTCTGAAAAACAACCAGATTTCGGTTACATTATGATGAGAAAAGGCAGTGTCAAAAGTGGAGTAAAAGTTTGTTAGTTCAGAGTTAATTGCTTCGTAATTTCCTTTATCATACAAACGGATAGTTTTTTTTTATGGTCGGGGCTAAAGCGGGCTTAATCACGAAATCAGCATGAATGACTTTATGGTCACTGATTTCAGGCAGGTATGCAATGGAGGACATGCACTCGGGATGGCTGGTTAATATAAGATCCAAAATGTTTTGGCAGTTATCGGTAACGCGGGTTGGTTCTGTAAAAACTTGAGATAGGTTAAAGTTAAGGCACACATCAAGGAAGTCTTTCGATTCCCTTGACGTAGCCGCTTGTGCAGGCTGGCTTGCCCAATCGATATTAGGAAAATTAAAATCGCCAAACAGAATTACATGCATGTTAGGGTGTTTGGTCGTTATTTCGCTTAGGATACTATTGAGCTTAGAAGAAAAATCGGGGAGTACTGTGAGGGGGCCTATAGCAAGTGCCTAGTAAAACTTAGCGCGGTGCGGCATGGCATTTAGGCCACCAGATTTCTAGGTTGGACACAATGTTTAGAGACGACAGGATATGTTGTGACTGACAGCGACGAGTACTCCTCCTCCTCTCGTGCCACTGCGATCGTTTCGAAACACTCTAAAATTAGGTAGGTCAGCGAGTACCTCGCCGTCAGTCACGTCACTAGTAAGCCATGATTCCGTTAGTATCAGAAGGTGGCTATCAGATGATAACACCAGATTAGAAATAATGTCACGTTTTGAAAAAAAGCTGCGTATGTTAGTAAAGATAGCAGAGAGCAATAAGTTTGATCGAGGGGCGGATCGAGGGCGGTGAGGCCTATTTTGATGATGGGGCGATTGCTACAACATTTCCTGAACAGAATCTGTGGAGTGGTCATACACGTAGCGTTTGGTACCAGTGTGCAATGTTTTGAAACCGCAATGAGGAGGAAGTAGATTTTGATTTAGCGAAGGCGATCAGTTTTTTTACGAGCAACTCTAACGGGATGAGAGAAATTTTCACCAACACCGAAATTGCTTCCCTTAAATTTCGGGGCGATTAGAAAGTAAAGATTCTTTAGTTTTGAATTCATTGAATTTTACAATGAGTGGCCGATTATGGCCTCCTGTATGGCGTTCTAGGCTATGTGCGCGTTCAATGTGAATAGGGTCAACGGTGAACTTCAAGTGATCATGACAATGGCGGGTGACGATTTCTTCAGATTCCGCGAATGTTTCTTTAGGGTTTGGGCCGGGAATGTTATATAATATCAAGTTATTGCGACGGGGACCTGTTTTCGGTATGATCGATCTGTGCAGCAAGACTGTCAATCTGGTTAGCCATTTCAGTGGTATCTTTTTTTATAGTGTCCAGGTCGGTTCGGATGGTTGAAATGGCGTGATAATGTCCTCCTAAATCAGTCATTGCGTTTATTTAGGTCCGATAGGGTTTTGTCTGTTGTAAGTAGCTGGTTTTTAAGGTCTAGCATATCAGTAATCAGCTTCGACTGGCCAGCCGATAGCTTCCTTAACTCGTTCATTACGTCCTCACTACTGGGAGGGCCAGGGTTGGTTTTGATACCTCCCGCCAAAAGCAAAAGCGACTGCATCGCATGAACACATTCAACAACAATTGTAGCGCGACACCGTGGACTCGGTAGCTGTACAAGAAAGTAATTGCTAGTTTTTTCCCAAAAGAATGAGACATTCGACTAACCTGCATAGCGAAAAGCAACGGATTAGTGGTCTGCGCTGAAGCACAGCCACCGAGCCCACAGAGCGTGCGGGACGACAGGGGCGGTTTTATAGCTGACTTGGTGGATGATGTTGCTGACGATAGCGCTTTCCAGGGTGATTGGGGAACCAAAGAGGGCAGTGGCGGCGCTGTTGGGCACGCTGAATTGGTCGCGGGCGGAGCAGGGCAGGGGCCCGCACCGGGCGTGCTGGAACGGTTTGCTGCGATCGCTGTAGCTTGGGGGAAGGCCAGAATTGCGGGCAAAAGTAGTCCAGTGAAGAAACTGTGGACCTGCATGGCGAAAAGCAACGGATTAGTGGTCTGCGCCGAAGCACAGCCACCGAGCCCACAGAGCGTGCGGGACGACAGGGGCGGTTTATAGCTGACTTGGTGGATGATGTTGCTGACGATAGCGCTTTCCAGGGTGATTGGGGAACCAAAGAGGGCAGTGGCGGCGCTGTTGGGCACGCTGAATTGGTCGCGGGCAGAGCAGGGCAGGGGCCCACACCGGGCGTGCTGGAACGGTTTGCGGCGATCGCTGTAGCTTGGGGGAAGGCCAGAATTGCGGTCAAAAGTAGTCCAGTGAAGAAACTGTGGACCTGCATGGCGAAAAGCAATGGATTAGTGGTCTGCGCTGAAGCACAGCCACCGAGCCCACCAATATGACAAAGGAGGCTCATAAGACTTAAAAAAGGTATCAGTTGTGTGCTCTTTGGAGCCTTTTTTTACTGAAATCTGTGGAGTGAAATAGTTATCTTTAGTTTCTCTTGAATGTGAACGCTCTGAACAGATCACAATAAGCAGAATTATGCCTCTTCAAAGGAGTAATGAAGAACGCCTATGGCCTCGCACTTGTAGTGCCACCATAACCATCATCATTTTTTCCATCACCGCGCCGCATCTCTCGCGTAGCTGGCGCTAGCTCGAGCGGCGCGAGAATTACAACGAGCTCACGCACCTGGCGCGTCGGACGCTGTTAACCGACGTGGCTCCGCTTCAGGCCTGCAATAAAGTGGCGAGATCGGCTCGGCCCCATCGGCCGCCTTCGACGTCATCTCACGTCTCTCTTCTCTCGCCGCTACACACTATTTATTGTTATTGTGGTGTATGGCTTTTCCACGTCACAGTTTGTGGGTACTCATCATTGACTCATTGACATAGGAAGTTTAATATTATTCACTAAGAAAAAAATTATTGACAGTCATCAAAAAAGATGGAACATCACTTATCCTAAGTTTCATATGCACGAACTCCCAAAAACTAAACAGATCTCCAAGAAGATCACTTCGAAAAAAATTGTTGAAACGATGATTGGCGAAATGCCTCTAGAGCTCCTCAAAGACCTACCTGAGCTGGTCATAGAGTATTCACATATTGAAAGCATATTGCTACTTGCCAGTGCATGGAGATGAAGAAGACAAAGCATATAGACTGGCGCGAGCGAATCTCTGCGGCTGGCCCTGCTCGCTTGATCGACTGTAAATACATCTGTGACTACCCCTCCGAGTCGGTCTCCTTCTCGTAGCATATTTGGTGAACTTCTGTGTTCCCTGTCCTCGCCACGCAACACCGAAGCGGACACTCCCTCGCGGCTTTCAACATGACCGCTCAAGACTCTGCTACATCGTTCCCGGTCACCCACCCTTATTCCCGGCCTGTCAACCCAGTGCCAGCAACAAATTTCGTGACGCTTCCCACCCTCAAAGACCCTGGCGTCTTCTCAGGCTGCGAGGGTTCCGACGTCGAGCAGTGGCTACGCCTCTACGAACGAGTCAGCGCCACTTACATGTGGAATCCCACACTTATGCTCGAAAACATTGTGTTTTTTCTCGACGGAACCCCTTGTGTTTGGTTTGACAACCATGAGCATGACATTACAAGCTGGGACAGCTTCAAGGAAAAGATCCGTGAGCTTTTTGGGACCCTTTGGTCGTCGTGAAGCTGCGAAGAATAAGTTGTCGACTCGCGCACAATCTTCCAAGGTGTCTTGCATCAGTTACATTCAGGCTGCCCTCTCACAATGTCCTCGCCATGGTCGTCTAGTGGCTAAGGTACTTGGCTGACCCACAGGTCGTGGGCTCGAATCCCCGCTTGTGCGGCTGTATTTGTGATGGAGGCGGAAATGTTGTAGGCCGTGTGCTTAGATTTGGGTGTACGTTAAAGAACCCCAGGTGGTCAAAATTTCTGGAGCCCTCCACTATGGCGTCTCTCATATTCATAAGGTGGTTTTTGGGACGTTAAGCCTCACATATCTATCAATCAAATCCTCTCACTATGCCGCCAAGCTGACGAAAACATGTCCGAGTCTGACAAAGAAGCGCATATTCTAAAGGGTACCACCAACGATGCGTTTCAACCTGTTGGTATTCACAATGTGTATCTGTTGATGCAATTATTCAAGCATTCTGTCAGTTCCAACACGCTAAAAGCAGGCGCATCAACCATCAGTTCCAATGCCTTCTGAACACCGCTACGACGTCCTCTTTCTCGACACATATTATCCATCAGACAACTGTGACAACTTGACGCGACTTGTCAGGCGGAAACTTGAAGCGACTGCTCCAGCTAAGGTGGGACCGACGTCCCCTGACCCCTTTCTGCTAATTAGGTTGCCCCTCGATCAAGCAGTCGTCCAGCAGGAAATTGCCAGGTTGGGAATTCACTATATTTCACCACCTCCTCTTACCGACTTCCAGCCCCAATACACGCCTGCACGTCCTTTCCCGACCGGCTCTCTCTCATTGTTCCGTAATCCGTCCGCAAGGCGAACACACGATGACAAGCCGATGTGCTTGTCGTGTCATGAATCGGCCACATTTCTCGCCATTGCCCACGTCGCTGGGGTCCTACAACAGAAGCCACCTCTCGTCCTTTCCATGCACGTTGCCTATCGCCCTGAGACCAGCTGCGATCCTTTTGCCCGGGAACCTGCCACTGAACACAGCCACTCCCGCTCTCCATACCCCAACGTCGCCAGTCACGTTCTCCACAGCCCCACCGACTGTTTTCCCCCACTTTCACACGAGGTTCTCTGACAAAAAACTAAGTGTTTCAGCCCCCGGAGGTGGCGCTGCTTCGCTTGCACATAGAGGAAATCCTCTCTTGACAATACAGACAAACAAAACCTTATCGACGTACAAGTAGACGGCATACATGTCACTTCTCTTGTCGACACTGGCGCTCAAGATTCCGTGATGACTAGTGATTTTCGCTGCAAGCTCAAGAAGGTTCTCGCACTTGCGACCACTCAGTTCGTCTGTGTTGCGGATGACAAAATAGGATCTATCATTGAAATGTCTCTGCTCGTATAAGCATTGCGAATCGACACTCAGTTGTTCTCTTCACCGTCTTTAATAAATGCCCCTACAACGTAATCTTGGGCCTCGACTTCCTGTCCGCGCAATCTGTTCTCATAGACTGTTTGACCAGTACTCTCCCTCTACACTTTCCCGCAACACAATCTCTTGCGCAAAGGCCGAGTCGCCTATGCACAATGGGACATGCGCGCCTCACTCCACAGACACTGACCTACGTAGAGCTCGTCTGAATACCATCAGTTCCCGATGGTGACTATGTTCTGACCCCTATCACCGATGTCTTCATGAACCGTGGCAGTACATTACCGCACACCATTAAGTCTGAAGTAGGAAACTCTACCTGCCTCCCAGTTGTAAACTTGAGCTTGACACCTCAAGTGCTCCCACAAGGGAACTCTTTGGCATTTCTCTGCACCTTAGAAGACAATGCAGTATATGTTTTCACTATGGCCGCTCCTTCTGACACCCACGCTCAACATCAGTCTGACACTTGCTCCGACAGCGCTATTACGTCGATGATCAGTTCCAACTTAACGCCGCAGCAGACTGACGAGCTCCACTGCGTTCTGCTGTCCTACAATGACGTTTTTTACCTCAGCTGTCGTTCGTTGGGGAAAGCTATTGGTAAGACCCACTGCATAAACAATGGTATTGAGCATCCTAATCATAGGCTTCCATATCGGGTGTCGGCGGGCCGAGCGTCACATTTTCCAAATTGAGGTCGGCAAAATGCTCGCCATGGACATAATTCAGCCTTGCTCCAGTACTTGGGCTTCTCCTGCAGTACTAGTCCGCAAGAAAGACGGCGCATGGCGTTTCCGCGTGATTATCGACACCTCAACAAAATTATCAAAAATACGCGTACCCTCTGCCACAAATAGATGATGTGCTCGATTGCCTCTATGAATCCCGCTATTTTTGCTCCATAACCCTTCGTCCCGCTACTGGCAGTTATAGGTAGATGAAATGAACCGTGAAAAGACGGCATTTATCACCTCCGATGGTTTATTTCAGTTCAAGGTCATGTCCTTCGAATTTCTAACCCTCCAGCCGCCTTCGAACGAATGATGGACTCCCTGCTCAGAGGATTCAAATGGTCCACCTGTTTGTGCTACTTGGACGACGTCATCGTCTTTTCACCAACATTTGAATTTCATATAGTGCACCTCTCATCCATCTTAGGCACCTTACGTCACACAGCTGCAGCTCAACTCGTCCAGTTGTCAGTTTGGACGCCATCAACTCAGAGTACTTGGCCATTTAGTAGACACCAACGGTGTACAACCAGACCCGGCGAAAATCAGTGCGTCAAAAACTTCCCTGTACCACGATCTGCGAAGGATGTACGCAGCTTTATGGGACTATGTTCCTACTTCCAACGCTTCGTGAAAAAAATTGCGCACATAGCGATGCTGGCTACGCAGCTTCTCAAGAAGGACATCCTGTATTCTTGGGGCTCCGAAGAAGCTTCTGCGTTCTCGATTGATCGCTGTTCTCAATACTCCTCCGATTATGGTACACTTCAACGCTGCTGCCCCTACGAAAATCCATACAGATGCAAGTGGACATGGCATTGGAGGAGTGCTGGCTCAGAAACAACATGGTCATGATTGCGTTATTGCATATGCCATCCAGCTTCTATCCGCCCCTGAACGTAACTCTTCGATCACAGAGCGTGAGTGCTTGGCTCAATGATGCCGATTGCTTCTCTCGGTACCCTGTCAACGTTCCTGGGGACACTTACGAGCCCACGGAGAAATCTATCTTCTCAGTGTCCGACTTCCTTAACATTGGGTAAGAACAGCAGCGCGATCCAGTGCTGCTTCACATGATCAGATGTACGGAATCCTCCCCAAATGATGTTTCCGTCCGCTATTTTTTCATTCAAGAGGGTATGCTATACCACCACAATATCCGACCAGATAGACACGACCTTCTCATTGTTGTGCCTAAGTATTTGCGCCGCTGTGTTCTCACCAAACTTCTCGACGCTCCGACAGCAGGACATCTCGGCGTACCCCGCACGTACGAGCGCGTCCGGTGCCGTTTCTGCTAGCCAAGCCTTGCTCGCTCAGTACGCCGATACGTCGCCACGTGTGACCTATGCTAACGTCGTGCCCCACCGTGGTGGTCTAGAGGCTGAGGTACTCGGCTGCTGGCCCGCAAGTCGCGGGTTTAAATCCCGGCTGCGGCGGCTGCATTACCGGTAGAGGTGGAAATGTTGAAGGCCCGTGTGCTCAGATTTCGCTGCACGTTAAGGAACCCCAGATGGTCGAAATTTCCGGATCCCTCCACTACAGCGTCTCATAATCATATGATGGTTTTGGGACGTTAAACCTCACATATCAATCAATCAATGCCAACGTCGTAAAACACCGTCACTGCTACCCGCTGGCCATCTTCAACCAATCGACACACCCGCGGAACCATTTTACCATGTTGGGATTGACCTGCTTGGTCCTTTTCCCACATCAACATTTGGAAACAAATGGATATCCGTGATAAGAGACTACGCTACACGCTACGCTAGTACGCGGACTCTACCGACCAGCTATGAAACCGACGTCGTTGACTTCTTGTTACGGGACGTTGTATTGATTCACGGTGCTCCAAGACAACTCTTCACAGGCCGTGGCCATACATTTCTATCCCAAGTCATCGCCGGCATTCTGAGTTCTTGTTCACGCAACACACACTGACAACCACTTACCACCTTCAAACAAACGGCCTCACGTAAAGATTTAACCTTACTCTAACAAACATGCTCGCTATGTAAGTATCGCGCGACCACTGAGACTGTGACCTTGCCTTACCCTACGCAACTCTCGCGTATAATTAATCCTGCCAAGGCACAGAGGGCTTTTTGCCATTCTGCTTATTGTACGGAAGAGAGCCGAGTTTACCACTGGAAACAGTCATCTCAGCTCACACCTCGTCCACCAGCGAGTATGCACGCGACGCGATTGCGTGAGCCGATCATGTCCGTCAGCTCGCTCGAGCTCGACTGATGGCGTCGCAAACCAGCCAATGCCGTCGGTACGATGCGGAACATAGAAATGTACATTTCGCTCTCGGTACCCTCGATTTACTCTGGTCCACTCATCGTCAGCTGGGCCTATCAAAAAAGCTTCTGTCTCATTACACGAGACCCTATTGTATATTGCGTCACGTAACACCTGTCACCTACGAGATAAGCCCCATCTATTAATCATCTGCTGTGCGGTCCAGTGATTCTGTACACGTCTCGCGGATCAAGCCCTACAAGAATGCGTCATATAACGACCTTTAAAGCACCGGGACGATGCTTCCGCCGCCGGGGTCATTCTACATGCCAGTGCATGCAGATGAATAAGACAAAGCATATAGACTGGTGCGAGCTAATCTCTGTGGCTGGCGGTGCTCGCTTGACCAGATGTAAATACATCTGTGACTACCCCTCCGAGTCGGTCTCCTTCTCGTAGCAATAGACATTTATAGTTTACGGTGAACGTGACAGCGGAGGTTACGGAAGCGGCATTACAGTGCAGCATACTGCCGTTGTGGACAGCATCTTATAGTTTAGTGGAATAGCGCCTCGTGCTTTACGTGACAAGCTGGGATGGTGGCGCCCACTATCCGATGGTTAATAAGTTGAAGACAGTAAAAAGGAAAAGAAAATGAGAATGTTTGCCTATGCCACCGCACGAAGCAGTCTTACACGTTTATTTTCCAAGTTATATGAGCAAATATGACAATATATATGAACCACGCACCAAACACTAAAAATTATGTTGCTGATATTAAGGGCTTCAGCGCGAGTGCGAATGTGCTAGAAGAAACAGACGATAGTCGAGGTACGGAAGGCAAAGAGGACAACACGAGCCTTTTTGCCTTCCGTGCCTCGACTTTCGTCTGTTTCTTCTAGCACATTCGTGCTCGCTCTGCAGCCCTTATTATCATGAATTCAAACTAACTAGCCCAAATCGCCATTCTTCTTATGTTGCTGAGTTGTTTACACTGGTCTTGTTGTTCGGCGTAGGACGCCTTCGAAAAGGGAAGCTATCTCGAAAATATGCCAACTTATTCGTAGTACTCAGTCATCGAAGCTAACTGAAGGCAAGCGAAGTCACTTTAAACAGTCGTTCGTTGTGAACAAGATGAATCTTTTAGGAACTACACCAAGATCCCTTCGAAGCGGGTGTCTGAGAGCGCCGCCATGTTTACGTGTACTGTGTACACTTACGCTACCACGGTAACCTTAAATCTGAAAAATACTACGCGTATGGTAGGCGGTACGGGTAACGTGCGTATTTGCGCATGCGCACCTTGATTCTGGTGTAATGGTACACCCGATATACCAGTAAGCCCGATATGCTTTAACTGTTTAATATAGTGCTTAGCGTCGAACGTTACGTGATCTAAAATGGGGTTTTGTGCAATTTAGAATCACGAACTGTTTGTTTGTTCTTAGCTTTTACATGAATCTCGCTCTCCTTTTTGAAGTACTGATTGAATGACCTCATTTAAACAGTTTGTTACCCAACAAATCAACCACTGCAAAACTTTTAAATAGTGTCTGTTACAAGAAGAGTTGCAGGCATTCGCCATAGGTTTCAAAGGGGACCTTTAACATTTTTTCAAGTAATCATGCAATATAATAACTAAAAGATCTTATTGTGTTGCGAAATGAACGCCAAAATTTTGAAGAATTCATCGAGTACAAGCAGAGTTACAAAAATTTTCCGCGCGCTGCAATCGCAAACTCTCTTCTCTGGTTGCGACAAACGGACTGAAAGCTAAGCAGCCAAGGGGGGGGGGGATGATACCATGGGCAAAGAAATTATGTCACGCCAACCTCGCAACCTTGAGCACTTTCTCATTTTTTTGCCTTTGATTACCCAACTTTTTCAATGTATTTTCGTGCGCATGCGTCGACGCGTGACGTCAGCCTGCGGCGATTCCCATAATAACTGAGCGCACCATCTTCAAATCAGCCAATGGCTGATAGAAGGCCGTCTGCAGGTGATTTTCTTGCTTCCTTTGTGTTTTGTCGATAGAAGATGAACCTATTTTTATTGACTTTGAAAAGTTATTGTGAATGGCAGACCATGTCCTGCACTATATTGTTTGGCTCGCATGTTCTCGGGAGCTTCCACCACCAATCGAGAACGTTTTCTTACTATGCTTAAAAAGTGTTTCGAGGCCCCTATAGTGTCGTCTTTCCCCTTCAATACATGTGAGTGCACTTCAAGTTAGATAGAAGTACATCACAAGGGGCATGGAGGCTTGCTCGTCAGCGTGCATCATAACTTTGAACACTTTGATTGATACATGGGGTTTAACGTCCCAAAACAACCATATCGTTAAAAGAGACGCCGTAGTGGAGGGCTTCGGAAATTTCGACCACCTCGGGTTCTTCATGTGCGCCCAAATCCGAGCACACGGACCTACATCATTTCCGCCTCCATCGAAATTGCTGCCGCCGCAGCCGGGATTCAATTCCGTGACCTGGGAGTCAGCAGCCGAGTACCTTAGCCGCTAGACTACCGCGGCGGAGTGGTGAGCACTTTCTTCCCTTTTTTCGCCTTCAAACGCCCGACTGACTTTTAGGGTGATCGTAAGCACCCAGGTGGCAAATTGCAGCTTCTCGCGGTTGCAGCAGTAGTCACTCTGCAGCTCATGATACTCGAACCAACCAATGGCCAGAGACATTGCCCTTGTGAGACTTATTTTGAATGATGGCGAAACTTTTTCGAGTAAGGCAAAACAACAGACTAGGACGAAAGATGCAGACATCGTTACTTTTTGTTCTGGTGATATTATGCAATGAAAGTGAGACAAATTTATTTTGCTTACTTCTGCTTAATGGGTAGTAGAATAAAAGAAATTTTCTCGTAACACCCATGCTAAATTACGAATATTTTTTTGTTTAATTCACAGCTGACTTCTGCAGCATTTCCAAACACCCTTCCTGTAGAACATGATCCTGCAGAAGCTGAACCAGCAAAATCTTTGTCACGGCTGCATTAGAGGTTGCAGCCGTCACTTGCAAGTACATTATTGCTTCATTAGCAAAAAAAAGTCTTTCGGCACTTCTTAGCCGATTATTAAATTATTAAGGGGCCATTTGTTGCTGTGTTCGAAGCAGCACAAGTCTGTCATGTCAATGAAGCAGCACAAGTCTGTCATGTCAATGAAAGCCGTCCTCACTCTCGGACGTCCTATAAAATGTGGACAAGGGGCAAAAGAGGAAAAAGTGGGTGGTCTTGGAGCTACGCTTCGCAGCATCAACATGCACGATTGTTGGGGACGTGCTCTCTTGCTGGCTCTTCATTTTGCATGAGAGACTACCAAATTCTCAACAAGAACCTAAATTGGGCAAGGTTGGTTCATCGTTGTTGTAACAGCGTGACAATGGTAGGAAGAGAGAGTATGAACACAAAGGAGCGCCGACTGTTAACTGAATTTGTTCAAACTGCTGTGGCGGTTTTTATAGAGCGCAACCATGCTCAAATGCACGAATTTATTGTCACACATGTGTGACTATGACATTCTTTTCGCAGCTCTCAAAAGTGTACTCTGTCTCGAAAAATACAAGTGTTGGTGTACTGAAGCATGAATCCGTGGCTTTATATAAAAATGCTACTATGTATTCTCTTCAATTCATCGTTTTTGCTTTGTTTAGAAAACCGTGCTTTATCCACTAGAAGACTGCTCTTACAGTCTTTGCAGTGTACTGCCGTGTGGCCACTATAGCCAATGTTAACGTTGTATACATGCTCTTTTGCTTGGTCGTTGAAGTATGCCCCTGTTTGCCTTATGCATATTTCTTCATATGTCACTCGCTTCTGGTACACAACATCCTTTCCGAAAGAGAGTATTCATTTCCGAGTTAACAATGTGGTTCACAGTCACACATGTGTCGTCACGCATGAGCACTGTTCTCGTATTATATATGTAAGCGTTCGCAGCACCTTCAATAGATTCAGTTGGCAGTGCGTGCTCTTTACTGTTCATATTGTTTACCGCAACAATTAGCATGCTATTACTACAACACAACTGTGAGTAAACGCTTTGTTTATGAGGCTACAGCCGTGAATCTTCTGCATAACACACCCGTGGCAATGTCGAAAAAAAAACAACAACAAACACAGTGGTTCTAAATTTTTCTAGCGTTTAGCAGTAACAGGCAAGCACTTTTTAAGGTATTCTCTGCTTGGTACTGTTGTGTTTTGCGAAAAAGCGTACAAATTTATTTATTCCTTTACTTATTTACAGTACCTTACAGAGCCGTCGAGGGGCTTTGAGTAAAGGGGGTGGTATCGATAATATGTTAGAAAAAATTATATACATGGCAAATATTGAATATATTAGGAAATGCAGTTCAACTTATGAATACGTAAGCAAAATACATACTAAAAATTGAGTTACAGTATGAGAAGGTGAAATATAAAATTAGTATGGCGGTAACTAAAACCTAGCAATAGTGCAAAAACATCAGTCACTGTCCTATAAGCACAGAGGAATATGAAGATGCGATAGAGCAGTTTCTGGTGCATAGGTATTTTTAGGAGTATGATAGAACTTTGTGTGGTCTTGTTCTGACGCAAGATCATCGGGCAAATCCTTCCACAAACAAATAGCTCGTCGAAGAGCCGACTGGTTGCAGGCGTTAGTATTGCCGTACATGCGTGATATGCTAAAGGTGTTATGTAGTCTTCTCGAAGTTCGATGTGCTAGATTAAGGTGAACAGATGGCATCATGCTGGTGTGGATGTGTTTGTGAAATAGTGATAAAAGTGAAATGTCGCGGTGAATTTTCAGTGGCTCGAGTGCAAGGCTTTGTTTATTCTTTGTTACGCTGGACGGGTAGCTGTGATTAGATTAGGAAAAGCCTACTAGCTGTCGCAGGTCACAACGCAACTCTTTCAATAATACACACACACGCCTCATATATTTATAAGTATGACAGTTTACATCACAAAACTTTGTTCGTGGTTATTCAGAAGTGTTTACGACGTTGAAATAAATCAAAGCTTACGCCAAATTTCTTTATTGGCAGGCTGATTTTTCATGTTTTTTTGGTGACATGAATTTCGCATTATAAGAATATTTTAGTGACTCCGCTAGATTCACATCACTGATAGTTTAGTGTGAATAAGCATGCCTTGTAGCGTTTGCATCTTTGCTGTTTCTTGCTTATATGCTGTGTATGCGTCGATCCAACCTATTCGTTTTCGGTTTGGAAGACAATACTAATGTGGGTTGGGCAGCTTCTGAACAGAAAATTATTAAGTTTTGTTATGAAAAATTGCAGCTTACACTCACTGGTACTCAGTTTGAAAGGGTTCATAGATTGAGTAAACATGATAAAGAAAAGTGTCGACCAATCATTGCCAAACTTACCTTTTTTAAAGATAAGGACCAAATCTTGTCGCGTGCCCGAAATCTGAAAGGCACTACTTTTTCAATACGCGAAGATTTTTTATTGGCAACGCGACAGACCCGCAGAAAGCTAATAGAATTTGCCAGAACTCAAAATAAGCCATTTAGGCTTGTAGTGGCCAAGCTGCGCATTGAAAACGTTACTTACGTCTATGACGCCGTCCCTAAGTCAGTTATACGCTCAAGCAGATAGCTAGAAGGAAACGTACAAACGTTTAGGAAGCCGGAGCTGCATAAACCTTGCACTCCCCTATCACTAACAGTATCATTCACTAATATTAGAAACATCTCATCCAAACGTGAAATAGTGTTATCTTATATCGATGATAGCCTTTTTGATATTCTTGTCTTCACTGAGACATGGCCTAACGCTGACATCAATGACAATCCGATTTTTACGCATGCTAACAGATACAACGTCTATCGAAGCGATCGGCCAGACAGAAGGGGTGGTGTTGTTCTTATAGCTGTTAAAAAAACCATCACGTATTATGTCGTCGCTTCCCTATATAAGATTGAAATTATATGGGTAGTTTGCACAATTCATTCCACAAAGATGTTGATTGGCAGCTGTTATCGTCCTCCCGATTGTCATCATTCTTTCTTAGAAGAATTGCGCAGCAGCAATAAATCTGCCATCAAAATCTGTGAGGCTCGCATCGTTTATTTATTCGGTGATTTCAGTCTACCATTTATTGACTGGGAGCAGCTGTGATCTTCTTGTAAGTACTCAACTGACTTCATTAACTTAACTTTAGACTTTCATTTGACTCAGGTTGTTACTCACTCAACTCGCGGTTCAAATACACTTGACCTCGTTCTTACAGCTGCACCTGAAACTATAGACCCCATAAACTATTTGAATGGCTTTAGTGACCACAAACTGCTGCAAGTTGATCTTTCTATCTTGCCACCTCTTGCAGGAACCGAATCAAAGAAAATGAGAGATTATAATAAAGCCGATTACGATGCCATTAACAGGAAACTTGAACCTTTCCTTGACAATGTGCTGCTGCCTTCCTTTTACAGTCGCTCAGTTGAGGAAAACTGGGTTCTTTTTAAGACAGCGATTTCAGCCCTAATAGAAAAACACGTGCCGTTGATAATGATTACGATTGATACAACTAATCCATGGTTCACCGTCTTTGCGCAGATTTAGAAACAAAAAGAAGCGGCTTTATCATTCTGAAAAAAATTCGCGTTCACACACGTCTTGGGATAGACACGAGGAATGCCTAAAGAAATATTGCCACAAAATTACAACTTCGAAAAATAAATACAATTACCAGGATTTGCCTTCACTCCTGAAATCTAATCCGAAAAAAATCTAGAAAGTAATAAGTCCTGATGTGGCCGATAACTTCATTTCATTTCAAGATGCAAATAACACTCCTTTTGCCGACACTGATTGTCCTCATGTCTTTAATTCATTCTTTTCATCCGTGTTTACTAGCGAGCATGCTCATCTTCCAGAAATTGTTGAACGCGATTACTGATTAATGACACCTATAGATATCACGATTGAAGGCATAGTTAAAATTATTGAAAATCTGAAACTATCATCATCTTCTGGTATTGACAATATCATTTCAAAAATATTAAAGAACACTGTTTATGTGTCTGGTGATATCCTGTTTCACAATTTTCGGCAGTCGCTCGCTACAGGAAAGTTGCCTTCTGACTGGAAGATAGCGAAGGTAGTTCCAGTTAATAAAAGTGGTAGTAAAAGTTCACCTGGAAATTATCGCCCCATTTCCTTGACGTGCATATGTTGCAAGATGCTTGAGCATATCATAGCTTCTAACATTTATGCGCATCTAGAATCTAACAATTTCTTTTTCTCAAACCAGCACGGGTTCCAAAAGGGTCGTTCTTGCGAGACTCAACTCTTTGAGTTCACCAAAGACCTACATTCTAACATAAACAGTAATGTACAGACAGATTGTTTATTTCTTGATTTTGCAAAGGCGTTCGATCGCGTTGCTCATTGTCGCTTGATATTAAAACTGTCCTCACTAAAACTTGATTCACTCACGCTAACATGACTCAGAAACTTCCTAATCAACCGCCCAAAATTAACTATCGCCAACAATCACTCTTCATCACTCTGTTACGTTTCCTCTGGTGTACCACAGGGCAGTGTTCTTGGTCCCTCACTTTTCCTCATCTACATTTACGACCTGCCTGACAACTTATCCTCATGTATGCGTATATTTGCCAATCACAGCATTATCTTTCGTCCCGTCCGCAACAATAGCGATCCTCTAACTTTTCAAAAAGACCTCGAGCATATAATTGAGTGGTGCAAAACATGACAGATGACACCTAATGTTTCCAAATGCAAACTAATCGCCTTTATTCGCAAACGTGATAACTTTATTAGCCAATACATACTTGATAATAGCATTGTAGAACGCACTGATCATTACAAATACCTAGGCATAAACTTAACTTCTACACTTTCGTGGTCCACACACATCACTTCTATCTGTGCCAACACATCAAGATCATTTGGTTTTCTGTGGCGAAATCTATACAGTGCTCCCTCCGATGTGCGCAAACTGGCTTATCTTGCTCTAATCGGTCCTCAACTGGAGTTCGCATCCTCCATTTGGTCACCATATCAACAATATCTCACAGATAAGTTAGAATGTATACAGAACAGAGCTAGTCGATTCATAGCACGTAACCACAGCTACCCATCTTGCGCAACACAGATTAAACATAGCCTTGCACTCGAGCCACTGAAAGTTCGCCGCGAAATCTCACTTTTATCACTATTTCACAAACTCATCCACACCAGCATGATGCCATCTGTTCACCTTAATCTAGCACATCGAACTTCGAGCAAAATACATTACACCTTTAGCTTATCACGCATGTACGGCAATACTAACGCTTTCAACCAGTCTGCTCTTCCACAAGCTATCCATATGTGAAATGATTTGCCAGATGATGTCAGAACAAGACCACACAAAGTTCTATCATACTCTTAAAAAGTACCCATGCACCAGAAACTGCTCTATCGCATCTTCGTAACCATCAGTGTTTATAGGACTGTTGCCGATGTTTTTGCACTATTGCTAGGTTGTAGTTACTGTCATAATATTTTTTTTGTATTTCACCTTCACATACTGTAACTCACTTTTCTAGTATGTATTTTGCTTAGATGTTCATAGGTTGAACTGCATTTTCTATTATATTCATTATTTTCCCATGTATGTGTAGATATTATGTATATATATTTTGCTAACATATTATCTTTACCACCCCCCTAACACAATGCCCCTCGAGGGCTCTGTAAAGTACTGTAAATAAATAAGTAATAAATGGCTTTCTTTTCTGAAAAATGGAACCAAGTTGGGGCTTCGGTTGTGTATGTGCGAAAAAACAAAATAGTTTTGCGGCTAATGTTGCGGCTGCGTTTATTATGCGATTGCATTGATAACATTAGTAAATATGGTATTACAATTTTCGACGAAGTTGTTTGACCCATAATTATTTATCCTTTTGAACTTCCAACCTTCCTAAATACTTTATATGGTTTATCAGAGAGGATTCGGTAAGTGGGGTTTACGTCTCAAATCTACGATATGATTTTGAGAGGCACCGTAGTGGATGGCAGCGGCAATTTCGACCACTTGGAGTTCTTTAACGTGCGCCCAAATCTGAGCACGCGAGCCTACAGCAATTCCGCCTCTATCGAGAATGCACCCGCCGCAGCCGGGATTCGATCCAGCCACCTGCGAGTCAGCAGGCGAGTGCTTTGGCCACTATACCACCACGGTGGGGCTTGTTTATCAAAGAAGTAATGTCTATATTTTAGGAGACTTCATGAAGCAGCTTTGATTCTCTGGAATAGATTGTCTGTTCTAATCCACTACACTTGATTTATCATTAGTGTTCACGTTAAAGTTTCGGCCAGCTTGGCCTACAATGGTCAGTTTTGTAGCCTTCAATCATGGGAAGCTAGCTGTTGAAAAAAAAAGTGCATGCCGTTCTTCAGTTTTAGAGACCACTCTCATCTTTATTTGACAAATCTTTTTAGTGGACACCACATTTTCTTTTTGCAAGCCTCATTTTCATCATAGCTCTCTGCAGATATTTTTTTTCTTCGGTAACCTTTTCTCATTTGTTGATGTGTCAAGCTCACCTTCCATACACTGTGTGCTTCAGATCACAATGATGGTCAAATGGTTGCAGCAAGAGATGCAAGCTCAGCCCCGATCATTTTTATGAAGGCAAATGCTAGTCGATCCTATTTTTTTACGGACGTACTACATAATTTTCTTGTCTCTCTCTAGTGGCCTTCGCATTGTCATTGATGGCATAAGAAGATGAAGCGTATGAGTGTGTGCCTAAAACGAGATATTTTTCTTTATTATGGCCTGTTTTCGCAGAGAATACCAGGAACTGCCATGACGGCACCTATCTTTTCGATTATGAACAATGGCATGGTAAAATCGCCTGAACTAAAAATGGCAAAATATGACGTAGTTGTAGCAATTGCAGTGAACGTTTTCTTGACAGTTACAGCTTTCCAACAACGTCGGAGTGACCAAAGAGGTGTTGAGATGCTCATGGCCGTCCAGAAAGAGTCTCACTTTGTAAAGTGGGCGGCCACTGCAATAAGGTAATCGGAAGTGCTTGCAACTAGACTTTTTTCTAGTGCTTTATTGAATAGGTTTTTGTCAAACGGAACTGACAGAGCTCCACAGAAGCTGTAGTCTCTGGCCAACCTTAATGATAAACCCAATCGATATGTGCACTTGTTAAAGGAACATGTCGGCTCGAATATGCATTGCTTATTCTTTCAACCCTTTGAAGGTCGAACTCATGCATGTCATTGCATGTATGGTTGAAAAAAAAAAACGCACTTTTTGATCATTTATTTTTCCTTGCATGTGCCCGCTCTTAGGAACAATCTAAATGTTTTAGTGCGCTTTTTTATTTTTTTTTCTCAAACAGTGTGCCTCCTTATGTTTTTGTCTTTCAAGCGTTCCTCATTTACCCACCTGCAAAGCTGATAGCTGTCTTGTAGCGATGTCCCGGGCCTTCTGGACCGCCTGTAGTTGCAGCTTGTATTGATTGCTCTTGAGGGCTTCCTGCCAAGCCTCTTGGGTATTCAGTTGTGCTGCGCTATGGGCAGGGCACAGCCAGAGCATGTCTTTGAAATTGCAATAGGAACGGTTGCAAAGGGAGCATGTGGGTGGTGTGTCGGGGTCGACTCTGTGTAAGGTGGATGGTGTTATGTACGTACGTGTTTGCAAAATTCTGAGAGTTAAGCTTGTGCTTAAATTTTGGGTGCGGTGCTGGGAAGGCACGTCTTTGTCCCTGGTAATGTGAAGTGATCTCGTGGTATGTGAGTGCTTTGTCCTGGCTGCAGAGATTTTCGTACCACTCACTCATCGAGGGGTCGTTGTTCGCGGCCCGGCGTGTGAGCTCACGCGCCAGGCGGTTGACCTCTTCGTTGGGTTGCAGTGGTCGAGTCCCGGTAACTGTTCCATGTGGGCTGGGAACCAGGATACGTAGATTTGAGCTTTCTCTTCCTTAACAAGGGTTTTCCTGCTCTCGTACTCTCTTATTGCGTTGACGGTGAGTTTTTCAGTGCTTCTAGCTACTAGGCTAGCAGCTAACGTTCGTGCCACCCTCTTAGAGTTTGTGTATATTGTGGAGTAGGCTTGGCAGCTTTGCAAGGCTAGCGCGATCGCCATTTCCTCTGTTTCGTGGGTATGGCTTGTTTGGACGGTTGCCGCGCTTATGAGGTTTTCGTCTATATCAACGACCGCTATGGCAAACGCCTCCCTGCCATAGTAGCGGGCGGCATCTACGAATAGCGCGTGCGTGTTGTGTTTTTTTTTTGCCTTGTTTAAAAGCGCCCTCACTCTGTCCTTCCTTCGCCCTTTGTTGAGCATAGGGTGAACGTTGCGGGGGATATGCTCAACCTTAATGTGTTTCCTCCCATCATTACCAAGTTGTGTTCTTTTCTCTGTTAGAAAAATTGGGCAAATGCCTGCGTCTCATAGGATGAGTTGGCCTGCTTGCGTCAACGAGAGGCGTGTGATCTGTGCCACTCTCTGAGCCTCAAAAATTTCTTCGGCTGTGTTGTGCAGTCCAAGTTGCTCGAGTTTCTCGTTGCTCGTGCTATTGGGCAAGTCGAGTGCCGTTTTCAGTCTCTTGCGGAGCATGGAGTCGACCTTTTTGATTTCAGCCTTCGTAAGTTTCAGAAATGGGAATGCGTATGCTACGTGACTTACGAGAAAGGCGTTATACGCCTTCATGATGTTGTCTTCTAGGAGGCCTGCTCTCTTGTTGGCGATTCTAGCAATGCCTCTTAAAAATTGTTCGTGCTTTTTTCAAGGCGCTTGAGTGCTTCTTTGTTGTGGCCCTCCTTGGCGCTTAACGTTAGCCCTAGTACTTTGACCGTATATACTTGCGGTATCGTTTGGTTGTTCTCAGCTTTGAGCAACTACTTGCTGCTCCTCTTCGCCCGAATTTCGTCGAGGGAGAAAGAGCGTTAGAGTACATTTAGTGGGGGACAGTGTCAGTTCAATTGGCTTAAGAAATTCTTCAGTTGTAGTCAGAGCTTGTTGAAGGATTCCTTCCAAGGCACCATATGAGTGGCCACATGGGACCCATATGGTAATATCATCCACGTATATGGCATGGTGCACGGATGGGATTTGAGGGAGCTTCTCCGACAACCTGTTCATCGTCACATTAAAGATCAATGGCGAGAGCACAGACCCTTGTGGGGTGCTGATATTTTCGAGTCGTTCGGGTTCGCCGCGTCGCTCTCCTATGCGTATGGTGGCGGTTAGCTTCGCCAAAAAGCCTTAATTGTAGTTGTAGAATTTCTCGCCAAAGTTCATGCGCGATATTTCACCCAGTATGTGTTCATGTTTTACGGTGTCAAAAGCCTTGGTGAGGACCAGGGCTAACATGGCTTTGGGCGTGTGGAGGAGGCCATAACATATATGTTCTCTTAACATCAACTCGGCGTCCTGTGTGGACAGTGCCCTGCGGAATCCAATAATGTTGTGTCGAAAGAGCTCATTGTTCTCAATGTTTGCATTTTTCGGAATTTTTTTGCAGTAGTTTTGTCGATATTTGTATCAACAACGCTTTTGTGTAATATATGTTCAGTGACAGTAATAAAAATGGGTAAAATATTTCCAATAACTGTGCCTGCAAATACTAAGAGTGCCTGTACTGTACGACTATGTGTTTGAATTCAGTAGCCATGTTTTTTGTTTCACAATACAAGTTTTTTCAATATTCAGGTTGCATGGACAACAGTGTATACTGCTACTTGAACTGCATGTTTTATTCAACAAGACAGAGATATGCAATAAGTGACATGTACCGTTTCCCTGCTTCATTTTACCAATTTTTTTTCAAAACACCCCAAACACGTTGAACGATAAATCATTTATCAATCTAGGAGGGACCACTGCACTATCTACTTTTTATTGCGATAATGCCACGTTATGCTTTCAGTGTCCTCCTTAAATGTGGGTACCTGGTGAACGCCATGCTCCAGCAGCTCTATCCAAACACATGTGCCGTATTCGATTCCTCCACTTTCCTCGTTTCGTGTCTCTTTTAATATCCACCTTTTCAGTTGGCGTTTGAAGTGTCTCGACTACTCTTTCGACTCCATGTTTCCATGCGCCACCTTTCAAACATGAATATCAATCTACTAGGCAGCTCATCTCTGTTACTTGAAATATGTATACAATTTAAAATTACCACCTTGTTCCCTTGATGTGACAAAATAGGGGGCGCTGAATGTGAACGTCAGTTCAAAACCACTTCAGCCTTTAGCATTTTCGCGTCCTTCGAAAGTACAAATACGGCACTAACGATCAAATACACTTACTATGGGGGTTGATCCCTTAGTAGCGTAGTTATTAGCAACGTAGGTAAAATATAGGATTATTAAAAGAGCTCTAAGTACAAGCAAAACAAGCACCAACAGAGAACGCATATAATAATTGGTTTATGTTCTATATTTGGTGCAGGCCATGGCGCAGACCATGCTTATTATGAAGACCATTCAGCTTTTCTTTCTGAAGGAAAGCTTAGCAGAGTCAGTGTTCCTATCTACAGATTGCTCTGCAAACAGCAGTTAGGTTGCCAAAAGACTGAAAACAATGTACGAGTAGTGCATTACTAAACACATCACGATGCGAATACACTCAAAATACTCTTTTAGATGCACAGATTGAATAGATATTAGGTAAGCAAAGCACCAAAGCAACTAACTACTAGCTACGGGGTTGCAAAAGGAGAAAAGAAAGGTAGCTCTAGTGCCATGCAAGCTATTAATTTTGCTTCAGCGAACATTTCGCTTCCCACAAACTATTGGTTTTGCATGATCATTGAAAAACACAAATCAACAAAGCCACTGCGTGGCTTTGTTGGTTTGTGTTTTGCAATGATCATCTGTAAAATAGTCTACAGCTCCTGAGAAGAAATATACGCATAATATAAACTTTATGTTTGTTCAATATGTGCAATTAGCAGAAAAACAATTGTTTGTGGGAAGCGAAATGTTCGCTGAAGCAAAATTACCGCTTTGTCTAGGAATGTAATATCGAAACAAATGGCCCATACTGCACTTATCATTTCGAAATATACAGTCACCAGCTTGATTATAAGCATTAGCTAGTGATATTGCAGACATTTTAATTTATTTGGATCCAACATCCCGGAAGCTTTCGCTTTTGATAGTGCTTTTAATAGCTTGCATGGCACTAGAGCCACCTTTGTTTTCTCCTTTTGCAGCCTCGTAGCTGGTAGTTAGTTGCTTTGGTGCTTTGCTTACCTAATATCTATTCAATCTGTGCATCTAAAAGAGTATTTTGAGTGTATTCGCATCGTGAGGTGTTTAGTAATGCGCTACTCGTACATTTTTTCAGTCTTTTGGCAACCTAACTGCTGTTTGCAGAGCAATCTGTAGATGGGAACACTGACTCTGCTAAGCTTTCCTTCAGAAAGAAAAGCTGAATGGTCTTGATGATAGGCATGGTCTGTGCCATGGCCTGCACCAAATATAGGACATAAACCGATTATTATATGCGTTCTCTGTTGGTGCTTGTTTTGCTTGTACTTAGAGCTCTTTTAATAATCCTACATTTTACCTACGTTGCTAACAACGACGCTACTAAGGGATCAACCCCCATACTAAGTGTATTTGATCGTTAGTGCCGTATTTGTACTTTCGAAGGACGCGAAAATGCTAAAGGCTGAAGTGCGTTTGAACTGATGTTCACAATCAGGGCCACCTATTTTGTCACATCAAGGGAACAAGGTGGTAATTTTAGATTGTATACATATTTCAAGTAACAGAGATGAGCTGCCTAGTAGATTGATATTCTTGTTTGAAAGGTGGCGCATGGAAACATGGAGTCGAAAGAGTAGTCGAGACACTTCAAACGCCAACTGAAAAGGTGGATATTAAAACAGACACGAAACGAGGCAAGTGGAGGAATCTAATACGGTACATGTGTTTGTCTACGCGAGAAATAAGATCTCAGGCATTTCATTTTTTTATTGACTTCATGAATGGTTGGCTCACACATTCACTTACACATATAAATATGTCAGGGCTCAACCATTAGATGCACTTCTTCATCGCTGTGCTTGTAAAAAAAAACTGCAGCATTCAAATTTTGGCATGCATTTGCATGCTTCATGATATACAGATAGGTTTATTGATGAGCCTCCGGCTAGCTGACTCTTATGCTTTGTTAGTCTGCCTTCCCATTGTTAGTGCTTGAAGTGTTCTGGCTCACTTGCGGTCATGTTTGTATGTCTTGTCTTTTCATCATGTATGCATATAATGCGTGAAAAAATACGTTATGAAGTCAGTTATTCAGAAGTTAAGTTTATGTCTTGTGCGAAGTGTAGTTGTGTCTATTTCCTAGTTTAATCCTTCTTGCCTGACGATAACTGAGCATCGTGTTGGAGCCTGCTGGCTAGGTATGAGCTATACATACATAAAGTCGAGCTGTTACAATGCTTTCGAGATTGCCACCTCATGGGGCCATGAAAGTCAAAATGGGTTACGTGGGTCATGCTATATAAAGTGAAATTGCTCTTATGTCTTTGTTTGGCCGGCAGACATACTACATAAGCTAGCTTAAAAGCGCGCGGAAGGCAGCACAGATGGACACACGGAAGCCATCTAGCTGCCTTAGAAGCTGTCAATTAGCATTAACTTGTGAGTATTTGCATGGCCGTGGTGATGTTAAGTTAGTCTGTGAAGTGATTTTTTGACCGTTAGCAGTAGTTTTGCAAAAAGTGGTGCATTGATGTGTCAATGTGAAAAGAAGTTGTTTCAGCACAATTTTCAGAGGAATATTTTGAAATACAGTGGTGGTTCAAACTTTGCGCATAGAATTTAAGCTATGGAAAAAAATAACTAACTCATGACTTTTGCTTTATGCTTTTACTACAGTCTTTACTTCTTTGCCAACGAAATTTCGTGGCTATGGTATTGAAATTATTCTTGTATCTCTTTATGCTCCTTTTGGTCATGACAAAACATGACAAAATGCAGTGTTTTAGTGCGCTTGGCACAAGGCTGATTCTTTCCTGTGAAATAAATTCAAATTATAATTGTTTTGAGTGCACTTACAAATAGTTGAAATACTTCTGGCGCTAAAAATCTGAAATGCGTTTAAACTTGATACTTATTGCTCTGTGCTCTGTTGGACAATGTAACACTTCAAGTAAAAATATCACCAACCCATCATAAAGTGATTTGCTTTTGTGACAGTTCATAAAAAGTTTTATGGTAAATTTAGCTTTTCGCGAAACAAATTTTTCAAGTTTTATATTCATTACTTGATTGTCTTTTACTTTCCTGCTTTATTAGATTTAATATTTTGCCTTTGTAAATACAGAGTACGTTACTTTTATTGCTGGAGCATATTGTGCCTTTTTAAAATACTATGCTGCTTTCTCACCAGCTGCAGTCCAAGACTGCAGTACAAAAATAAATGAAATACATCAAGGTTGCGTAAGGAAAGCATGAATTATAAGAACTTGTTTTCTTTGTTAGACACGGTAATAATGAGAACTAACAGATGATAATGCCAGAAAAACTGTGGGGTCTGGCAATAGAAGTAATGCCATGCAAATGAAGGCAAAAATGACCTAAAAATTACTTGCCGCAGAAAACTGCGTTAGTTACAGTAATAAATCACATCATGAACAAACGACTACTAAATACCATATAAAATTATACTTGTGAAAAAATTGAGGTGTAAAATATACGAAAATGTATAAAAGAACAGCTACACGAAGGTCTTCAAATAAAAATAAGTAACACAATATGCTAAGTCAATAAACTTTCGAGAACCTGTCAAAATGGCTGATTGGGCGAGTTGGTCATTTATGGTTGATTTAAATATGAGCGTATAAAGGAAAAAAGGAAAAATATACAAGCACTTGTCTCTATCTCAGCTGTCCTTGTACAGCATATGCGCTCGTATTTCAAGCAAGTTAGACACCCAATGTGCAATCAAAGCTTGTGGGTATTCTATAAAAAATAATTAATCTTCGTTTTGACAAACGTTAAAAAAATTCTGCGTTTTGTAATGTTTCCCTGTGGTAGAAAAAAGATATACAGAAATGAAAATGATCAATACATTGGTGCGATAAAACACTGCTATGATCGTGTTTCGGAAAGAATGATCATGCCGCAATTGCTCAAAGCAATCACTTCGTCTCAGTTAGTTTGCCTGACACTGTTTCACTTGTGTAGGTGGAAGATGTGAGTGCTTCTTTTACAGCTAAGCTGTGGCATAACAGCGTCCAAGCCGAATATTTTATGTGGCCTAAAAATGTTTACCTACCTGAACTGAATTCGCTTTATTAAGATGAAGCCTATGAAGCCAAAACTTTCTGCATAGTACAGTTATGGTCCCAGTTTACCGTGATGCTTCGTTTCTGGCTATTCTTTCTGTTTTCAACCAATCCTCGATTTGTCTTTTACTGATTTCCATTGTGAAAATCCTGATCTTCATAGATCAAGCTTCCTCTAAAACCTTGGGCTTCATGTGAGCTAGAACATGCACCCGGGTGTATAGGTTTCTATTTATTTCAAAGATGCTTCGTCCTTTGCTTATATCTCGCAACCAGTGCATGTGACTACAGTCGAGCCCCTTTATAAGAGACACTAATATAAGATACAAATAAGCACAAGACACACCAGTGCGCCTTCACAAAGACAATGGTTAATAAAAAACCCTATGTGGTGCCCTGCTGATAACCGACAAGAATTGTTGTGCAGAGCTTGCCTATTATGAAGGGGTAAACTGCCGTTGCTGAATCTGAATTCATGACTGCACAATGGGAGGCAAAATGATCTCGCTTCAAATTGTATATCACTGATTTCATCATATGCCTTCGTTTTTTTTGTTCTTATCCTTTCGACAGTTGCTCGGAGCTGTTCTTTTTTATTATTTGCTATCAAATATTCTTCATCTCTGAGCAGTAGTGCCTAATGCTTTTCGTTCACAAGGTTCAGTGCCGTCTCTTAGCAGCCAAATTTTTGTTCTGGTGACTATTACTTGCACCAATATATAATGGCACGTAATAGCATGATCGTTTCTGACTATACAGTAGTTAGTAGGGCAATTATCTTGTGTAGAGATAGACCAGTTTTTACCTTGTGCTCGTTTATTCAAATCAACTTTTTTCAATTATCATATTACTTGTGCTCTGTCTAGTGCTGGCCTCATGCATGTAAAACAAAAAAACTGGCTCAGAAAAGACTCAAAAAACTGTGGACAATTGCGGAGCCCTGCATGCACAGTGGACATGTAGAGCGGCTGATAAGACCGTTATAAAGAATAAAAGTAAAGTGTGAGCAATAAATTAAGAAGCAGGGCTTATGGCCTATATTTTTTGAAAATCTATCGAGCACTAGAGGACAGTTGTACATCCTATTACGGCAGAAGTTAGAATGATGATGGCTTGAGTAAGGGTCAAATCAATACAAAACGTGTGTCGTGGGAGCCATTAAAAATTTCAAGGCTTTATTTAGGGTATTTTGAATGTTTGTTAAAAAACTATTTGTCTAAGTTGTGTCAGCAACGTAGATGTGATTTGATTCACTGTAAATAGAAGTCTTCCTGTCAATACAATCGTTTTAGCATCAAGAGCCTAGTGTTATTTGAGGGTTTAGAAGGCAGAACCCTGCTAAATAGATAGTCCTCTGCAGCTTAAGTTTTGCACCCAACATCAATGCAATAGCAGAATTTCGTCATGTGTACTGAACGCTGGGCAAGTCGGTAATTCATAACTACAAAACTGCGCTGAAGAAACGACAAGAAGCCACACACAGTGTGCTTGTTTGTGTGCCTTCTCTGTTTTTGACGCTTTTTTTGTTCAGTTTTGTAGTTAGCATTTGGTGATGCTTATGATTTGTAATGAATGTGATGAGACGTAGACTTGTTTAAAAAAAAATTTGTACTATTGTTAAAGGTTGTAATACGACAAGAGGACTTTTCTTTACTGAGGTAACAAGCAGTATCACGGTTTCTACCGCAATTTAGAGAAATTATCTCGTTTAAACAATGGCTAAAACAATACGTTTGATTTAGTGATATGACATTCATTTAAGCCCGCCCCCCTCCCTTGTTTTCATCTTAACTCCTGCCGTAATAGGATGTGTAACTGTCATGCAGTGTTTATTAGGTTCTCAAAAGCTATGAACTGCGTCTTGCTTCTCAATTTAGTCTTCGCCCTTTATGAAGATGCAATGAGCTTTTCTGCATTATCTTATTACATGCACCAAGATGTTATGAGTAGGGAGACGTTCATTGAGAACGAGAAATGACAGAGCACTGAATGGGTGGAGGATACGGAAATGACAACAGTCCTGAACTTCTTTTTAGATAGCTCCACGTTTATCACCCCAAAGGTGCCGTTGCAGTATGTTCACTGCCGCACCTAGGTCTTTGTAGTGGTCTACAATATGCTTTGTCTTGTGCGAACAAATTTCAGTTTTTGCACGCAACGTTATTTTCACCAAGTATACCGCTCCATGGCCTTAGTTAGTTACATAAAAAGTAACTGCAAAAGCATGACAATTATTGAACAGAATTTTTATGCTAAGTTTATATAAATTTTTTACAGTTAGAATATAGTTTGTTTAGCGTTGAGTTTTTGTGTACTATAGCAATAGTTCTTCGCAGAGTCCTGCTGCTTGTTCTGAACATGATCAGTTATTGTCCCGAAATACCGTCTGCTTTCTTGATTCATGAAATAGTGGTATGAACGGAGGTGACGTACTCAGACATCATAGTGGTGTTTACACTCTGAATATTGTTGCCGCTACAATAGTGTTTTATCTCAGTTATTGCCTTTCAGACATTCAGAAAGAGCCAAGTGAAGCTGTCCTGTAACGTTTGCAGTGCTCGCCCTCTTTCTACGTCGGGGCTTTCTGATAACATTGCCCGATTGCTGTTATCTTGCTGTTTTCTTTTCTTTCATGCCAACCTGCGATTGGCTGCGTAGCGCTTAAAAACGCGCCGCAAGGTGAATAAACTGGGATTGTCTTCCTGGCACTGCTTGAGTCGTCTCTTTCCTGGGCCGGCTGTCGTCCAGCCGCCGAATACGTAACAGTCCATAGGCCGTGCACACAGTTTCATAGGCGGGCTTGCAGCTGGTTTGACAATATTGTTTTTCAAGACACCTGCCAAAGGTGTGTTCAAAGAAGCGTGTAGTAGTGCATTTTATTGTTTCTATTGGTATGCAGCTGCTGGTACGATTCACACATCTACATGTTCACACAGCACAGGGCACATACACATACTGCCCCCCATCAACTCTGGACTTGTGGCTTGACTGTGAGCTGTTTACTCTTGCTATGCACAACGATTGATAACAAAATGGCGTGAAAGCATTGCCATTATGCAGGTGGCGGTTTCAGTATATGCTGGTCAGAAATGAGTGAAGGTCAACAAGTCCACTAGTCACATATAAGCTTGTAAACACTTATATATAGGAGGCCGTGGTCGTTGCAAGCGGGTGCATGGTAACGAATTGACCTCGACTCTAATAGCTTTCCGTTTTCCCACCTTTGTACACCAGATAGCGTAGTTAAAATGTTCAGGCCGCAGCTATACTTTGAACTAAGCAACATTGGACAAGTTCTGTGTCAGTACGTGTCGCATGGAAAACTTAAGCAACATTCTCTTTTGGTGACCATATTTATTTGTTTTGCCAATCGAAACGCATCACAATCCTTGAATTATCCTTTGTAGATTGCCTCAGTCTAATTTTAGTGCTTTTTGTTATACCTTGGGATATTCATTCACAGACCTGAAAGACCACGTACCTGCGGATTATCGAACGAAGTACACTTAGGTATTGCAACACCACTCGCATTGGCAAAATGTGCAGAAAAAATTCTGAGGTTTACAGACAACAAAAAGGGGATGCTGCTTAGCAACTAGCGCAACTTGTTCCAAAACTAAAGTTAACTGCTGCAAAGAGGTATAGCTTCTGTATAAACAGTGCTTGAAAGTGGCTTGCAAACAAATCGGTGGGAGGGACCTTAGAATAATAGTGTATTGGTCGTCAACCACTAACTCTTAGGAATGCCAGGTTCATGCAGATGTATGTTGCTAATAAACTTATCAACCTCATTTTCCGTGTTGCCAACGTACCCTGCAAATGCCAACTGCATAGGTGGGAACACTTCTATGTGATATTTTGCCTTAAAGACAAATCTTTGTCGCAATAAAAAAGAACACTTCAATGTAGCTTCATTTATTGTTATGTCAAGTGAAGTTTTTACGTTCAATTATTCACACATGGTTCACCATATTTTTGCATGTACAGCTTGGCTCAAGCAAAAAGAAATCTGCAAAATTAGGAAAGCGAGGTTGTCATATGAACTTAGCAAAGGTGAATTCTTGGCTTTGTTGGTGTAACATATTTAAAATGTTCAGCATTTCTTGTGTTTTTTGTGTAGAACTTTGTTCGACAGGACTCCTGTTAAATTTTTGTGTACAGAACAAACAGATACTCTAGGGAGCTAGCCGTGAGCGACTGCATTCATTCCACGAAATCATCCTACATGTGCAGAACGTATCTTATAGTATGTCCTAATCATTCTATGAACGCTCTGGTCACTTGCAGAAGGAGGTTTGCAGAGAAACGAAATATACAGAGTGCCCAGTCAAGAAAACTCTTCGTCAAACTACACAAATACCTGCACATTCACAGGCATGCAGAACATAAACAAGGTCCTCCATATTTGTAATTGGCAAGCAGTCTGCATGGCACAGCTGTGGTACAAAACCATTATTTTAACATGAAAGAAATTGTGCCGTATTTGATGACAAAATGCAAGCAGGTCGTTGTGGGGAACAATCAAACATTTTTGTGCTAGTTCTTTATATCGTATAAAAAACGTAAGAACGCCTTGTTTGAAAGAAAAGATTGTATTTTGGCTGCGTAATAAGGTCTGCCACTTGAATAAAGTAACGGGTTGTTTTCTGTTAGCTATGCTGGCGCATGAATTCCATGAGGAGGCTATTTACAGAAATAGTTGTATTCCTGGCCACTGAAGTGCTTGGCAGCGCTATACTTTCAGCATTCTCCGTGAAGGAAGGTCCTGTCCTATGCAGGATCTCGGTGCCATACTACGTGAACGTTGTGCGACTGTCCGCTTTCCAGTCGACGCTTTATAAGTGGCCAGCCTTGTAATAATTTTAATTATTTTGCATCAATTCATTTATGTGACTGGAGGTCGTTACCTTCCTCACCTTACCAAATGCATACCGTAATAACACAAAGTACATCAAGACTGCGTGTGAAAAACAAGCGTGGTGACTGTCGGCTGATGCGCCTTCAGCTGCCGAATGCGACGAACAAAATATTTCCCACTGATTAAAAAACTACAGTGAGCGCAACTGCTTCGCTGCTTCAGCACAGCAGCACAAGGAACACGACGTAGAGATCACGCTTTCACCATGTTTTGTTTGCTACCAAGCATGAACAATCAGTGAACTTTCTAAAAGTGGTACTATGAATCTTACTATAAAAACATAATTTTAGAAAAACCTATTTTTGAAACCCAACCACAAGCACTCTTAAAATACTACCATATTTACTTTGTATGTTTCAAAAGTCAATTTAAGCAAATGATGGCGAACAAAATATTGCAAGCGTGGAGTAGACATTGGGATACTCTTGCTGCCTCTGACATTGCTCCTAGCTTTCGGTTCGGCTTGTTTGCCGCCTTTATAGGGTGGTTAAAACAGACAGGTGAAAATAGCCAGTATTGTTTCCTTGGCCAGAGGCGCCACCTTATGCGGTATATTTGCTAGGCCGAAACTTGGCGTTTCAGTCGGAGGTGCTGCCCGCTAACAAGAGGGAGAGGGCAGAGCAGGCCACTGCCGTAGGTACTTGTCAGCTTCGTCAGCGCTCCACGTTGTTTTACGAGTAATTTGTGTTGTTGTGTATTAAAAGAAATGCCATCTACGAAATTCAGAAACCTCAGAGGCCGTGCTTCATGTTTTGCACTGCGGTTCGGGGTACGGAACATGCACGGCAAATGTGTCACTTATCTGCGCGCCCGATTCTTCACAGATTTTCGGTTGGAAGCTCATCATCCCGCCGGAAGCTATAGCTACAGATTTTAGGTGCGAAGCATTCCTTATCAAAATTTGGTGACTTCCACCGTATCTATCTATCTATCTATCTATCTATATATCTATCTATCTATATATCTATCGATCTATCTATTTATCTATCGTGCCAATTCTTTTTTCTTGCAAAATAATTTTTTTTGCAGTTTATTTGTCGAAATTTGTATCAACAACGCTTTTGTGTAATATATGTTCAGTGACAGTAATAAAAATGGGTAAATTATTTCTAATAACTGTGCCTGCAAATACTAAGAGTGTCTGTACTTTACGACTATGTGTCTGAATTCAGTAGCCATGTTTTTTTGTTTCACAATACAAGTGTTTTCAATATTCAGGTTGCATGGGCAACAGTGGATACTACTACTTGAACTGCATGTTTTATTCAACAAGACAGAGATATGCAATAAGTGACAGTTACCGTTTCCCTGCTTCATATTACCATTTTTTTTCAAAACACCCCAAAACACGTTGAACGTTAAATCATCCATCAATCCAGGAGGCACCACTGCACTTTCTACTTTTTAATGCGATAATGCCCACGCTATGCTTTCAGTGGCCTCCTTAAATGCGGGTATCTTGTGAACGCCATGCTCCAGCCGCTCTATTCTATTACATGAGCTTCATGAGCAATGTACGCTTTAAAAGCGCAAGCTGGCAGTCCGTTTCGTCATATAAAGAGAAATAAGAGGGCAAAGGACTATGTGGCAAATCCTGCCGAATCAGCCATTATCATGGACGCCAAGCTAAACTTCATACCACACATGAAGTATTAAAAAAACAACTGCATCGAGATCAACGTTCGTTGATCTCATGCACCTGTGAGATCAACGTTCTAAAAGTGTTGTCACGCACTACGTGTGAAAGTGACATTAGGTATTTATTGAATTTGTATAAATCCTCACACATACCCGCCTAGACTATAGGGCAATAGCATATCGATCTGCGACACCTACTGCCTTCAAAATGCTTGACTCTGTTCATCATCTAGGTATCCGTCTTTCTACGGGTGCTTTTCGCACAAGCCAGATAGTCCTATTCTGCCCGTTTTAGGGGCCTAGTGAAAGAAACTGGTGTGCCAATTGAACACCATGTGATGGCTCCCGCAGCATGCCTGCCACCATGGCAGTGGCAGGCGATATGTTGCGACGCGTATTTCTTAGAGGTTACGAAGCATGCCCGATTACACATATTCAGACACACTTCTCAAACTACAAAGTAAATACAGATGTGCTGAATTTTTTCGGATACTTCAAAGTCAAAGACTTCTGTCTCGTATGCAGCCGTAGGCCCATCCTTTTCAAAAGCCGGACCTATACTTTGATACAAGTATATTCACCAGCGAAGCTTACGCGTTACTTGCGGCTATTGAACACCTTAGGCAAATAAAACGACACAAGTTAATTTTATACAGAGATTCTCTAAATGTATAAAAGTTCTGAAAACTTTAAAAAAGCCGAAAAATCCTGTCCTTGACTTGCTTCTTTCGTTCTTTTGCACAGTCTACTCATCCAAGCAGCATGTTGTAGTCTTAGGCACCAGGAAACCACAAAATACAAGGCAACGTTCTTGTGTGCGAGCTAGCTGTATCCGACAACAAAACCGCTACAAATACATCGATACAAGTTTCTGAACTCGGCTTGAAACCTTTTCCAAATATAAAGCTCAGGAGTTATTGGCAGAGCACATGGGACACACACATAGGTGATAAATTGCATGTCATCAAGCCACAACTTGGTCATTGGTCACCAGTATTAAAATCACGCCACACAGAAGCAGTACTTGCAAGGTTAAGAACAGGACATGCATGCACTACACATTCATTTCATTGTCTCGTGCGACACCTTTGTGTTATAGATGTGGAGAAGTGCTTACCGTACTTCCCAATATGATTTAGTGTAAATAATCAAACACGTTAAAAAAACAACTCTTTCCATTACCCGACCGACAGCAGACATCACTTCATCCGACAGTGTTCGCCGGTAGGGAACCACTTTCAACACATAAATCATTGTTATCTTTCTTGAAAGAAGTTCGCCCTTTTCATATCATATACCCGGACATTCCGTAGCATGACCTCTGCAGAGAGGTCTCCGCTGCCATGGCTACACTCAACAAAGAACTTACCTCACGTCCCTTGGACGCAAGGGTGCTGAGCAGTCGAGGCTCTAGTGGTTATGTCATATGTGTCCACTATGGTTCTTATTATCACAAACATTCTTCATCCACTAACACCAGACACTTCTAACAGCATGGCCATGATTTTAAATGCAAAGCATTTCTTAGGAAACCTCAGCGAATTTCACCGTATCTATCTATCTATGCAGCCGCCTGTGACTTTTAGCTCTCCTGGCCATTTAAATACTGGTATTGATACCTAACTTAGTATGGCATAACATGACTGTATGAAGAACATAGTTAACTAGTCATGACATGAACATTATATGTATGTCATGAATGGCATGAGTTACAATTTATGGTCCTGAAGCTCTTGTGGTGGTTTTGTTCGCATGGCATGTTGCAAAATTTGTATGGTATGACGTGACTGCACGGTAAATACAAGCGACAGACCTTAATATAAAAATCATGAAAAGCGCGTCATGTAGCAACATGACTACATGCCACGCTTATGATGCGCTGGTGGCCGTTTCGCTAGCTTCGCTTATACTAAATTTGGTTTTGCGGGACGTGAATGGATGACGAAGGCATGATACTGGTGCAAACATGATAAACATGAGATTTGTGTTATGTAACTACTTCGCTACATGCTACGCTCATGATGCGCTCGCGGCCCCTTCGCCAGCTTCACATGTACAAACTCGGTATAACGCGGACTCGAATGGACGAGATAGGTAAATGACACATCCAAACATGATAACAACGACATGCGTGTCATGTGACATCAAGACTACATATCACACTTATGAAACACTCGCGGCCCTTTCGCTATCTTCACATATGCCAAATTTCGTAATACGTGACGTCAATAGATGGCAAAGGTATGTGACTGGTGGAAACATGATAATCATGAGATGCGTGCCATCTGAGAACAGAGACAACATGCCGCAGTGAAGGCGCCTGTGAGGATTCGAGAAAAAACGACAACGACGAAGGTGCGGGACAAGGCACGTGCGACTACGAGGCAACTGTGCGCCAATGAGCTGATGACTAGCGGTGGCCATTAGAATTGGCGTGCCAAGATTGGGCAACGTGTGAGCATTACGAGGCAGTAGGCTTTGTGGCTGGAGACGAGCCGGAGCAGCGGACAGACGGGAGACAGCGGGCCCGAAGCGTCGGACGCAGGCGATCCAGGTTCCGGCCAGGGAACGCGGCCGTCCACGCTGCTGCCCTCCAACCACCAGCTGGGGCGGCATTGCCGGCACGAGTGCGGCATCTCGGGGCGCGGCCTGGCCTGCTGTTCTCTTCCTTGCCGAGGGCATCGCGGATCTCGGCGAGGCGTCTCCGTGGTCAGACGTTCGGCACAGCGATGGACGTGGCCTGGCTTAATGGTCACGGTTGCGCCGAGCATCGCGTCTCGACGCAACCTGTTCGCTGGACAGGGCTGACCATTCCACGCATTGGAGCATCAGCGTCTCCGATGCGAGTTGACTGCTCGGTAGTCGCACCCATGCCATCAAACGCCGGTGTCACCAGAGCGTCGCACATCGTCAAGGGACGAGTGAGACGTTCTGCCGGGCGAGACGCGGGCGTGTGTACGGAGGACCACGGAGCCTGGCGAGGTTCAGGGTGGCCGAGGATCCAGGTGCCAGGGGATTTCTGGCTGAATCGAGGATGGCCGAGCGGTGCCGAGCCGTACCGAGCGAAGCGCCAGACTCGGACCTAGGCCGCGAGCTCATGAGCCGCAGTGTGCACCCGAGGGTAACTGGCGGTGCCCTGGCCAAGAAGGAACGTGCGAAAAAGAGCTCGAGGTTGAAGCCACGAAGGCAGACGAAGCGGTGCGCCGCTCGAGAGGACGAGTTCCTGGCAGCGTTCCTGGGCCAGGACGTGGGACCCGTACGTGTCGGTCAGGTCGAGCTCCGGTGTGTCTGTTTGGGGTCGAGTCCGTCGGCCTGTACAAGGTCCAGGGACGGGGCCTCCTGAACGGCTCCTGCCTGGGTGCAGTGGCCTGGCAGCAGGTTCGTGGGCGAGGCCTACCGGGTGTGGTCCTCGTGAGCCGTGGCCTGATCCCGGACCTCAGGAGTTGCGACCCTGACTGCTGGGTTGGCCGCGACGTCTGGCTCAACGGCGCTGCACACGGTAGCGTATCCGTGCGCCGTCAGCCGTTCCACCCATGCCATCAAATAAATTGTTCATGTTAATCCTTTTTCGTCCGTTATAGGCAATCATAGTGACGAAAGTCCTTAACCATTACGAATTCTGGAGTCAACCCGCATCGGAGACGCGACGCTCCATGCGGGGAATGGCCAGCCCGTCCAGCGATAAGCTTGCTTCGAGACGCGATGCTCGGCGCAACCGTGACCATTAGCCAGGCCACCTACGTCGCTGTGCCCAACGGCTGACCGTGGAGACGCCTCGCCGAGATCCGCGATGCCCTCGGCAAGGAAGAGAACAGCAGGCCAGGCCGCGCACCGAGATGCAGTACTCGTGCCGGCACTGCCGCCCCCGCTGGTGGATGGACGGCAGCAGTGTGGACGGCCGCGTTCCCTGGCCGGAACCTGGATCGCATGCGTTCGACGCTTCGGCCCGCTGTCTTCCGTCTGCCGCTGCTCCGGCTCGTCCCCAGCCACAAAGCCTAATGCCACGTAATGCTCACACGTGGCCCAATCGTGGCACGCCACTTTATGGGCCACCGCTAGTCATCAGCTGATTAGCGCACAGTTGCCTCGTAATCGCACGTGCCTTGTCCCGCACCTTCGTCGTTGTCGTTTGTTCTCAAATCCTCACAGCGCCAATACATTTTGACGTGAGGTGGTGCACGTGCTCGCCGGCGTTCACATAATCACGTCACCCCGGCGTTGCGATGCCAGGCGCCGGTTTCGCCATATACTCGCAGGAGTGTGCCGTGCTGCGTTGCTTTGACACATGCGCTTTTCAGCATGTCTTGCGTCTCTTTGTCACGAAAAGAGGGAGACGCAGTGTTGTCTGGGTAACGCATCGGTGGGAATTTCGCACCGGTTGCCATCGGGCAGCGCCGACAGAAGCTGATCGCACTGGTTGCTTTGGCGTTTGACGATGAAAGGCTCGCGTTTTCCTAACGTAGCGTCGCCGTGCTCAGCGTGCGCGCGAGTCAACGCTACATTGGATTATAGTGGGCCCTCCATGATGGGCTCGCAGACGCTTTGCTAGCTCGACAGATACCAAATTTGATGTTGACGTCAATGGATTACAAATCTATATGACTGTTGGAAACATCATCATCCTGACATGCGTGTCATCTAAGAACATGACAACATACCACTCTAATAGCGTGCTCGTGAGCGTTTCGCTAGCTCCACATATAATGGAATCTTTATCACGTGATGTGAATAGATGACGAAGGTAAACGACACATCCAAACATGATAATCACGACACGAAAGTCATGTACGGCATCAATAACTTCTACTTCGTAGGGTTGTGCTGATTTGAAAGTGACATAAGGACCTTTCTTGTTCATGCTTCGCATACCATCGATTCCCACTGTACGTGGCATCTGGAAGTTTTTATTACTGTTAAGGTTTTACTCGCCGTAAGGCGAGAATTTTTAACGCCCTTATACATCCGCTAATCACAATCATTGTTCACATATCTATATATGGAGACTTGAATAGGTGGACGAACGGGCACTTCGACAGATGCATGGACGGACGCACGGATGGCTGCAAGAACTGATGAACGCATGGACGTACGTGGAGCGGATGCATAGGCGCGAACAGGGACAGACGCACAAATGAACGCGCGGACGCACGAACAGACGCACGTACGGAAGGGCGGATGGACGCACGGGTGGCCACACAGACGCACGCATGGATGGACGGGAGCTAGAAGAAATGAATGGACGGATGCTTCGCCCCACTATACCATCATTCACTTCATGGATACGCTGCCATTTTTTATCACTTCTATGTTTTTACTCACCTTAAGGCGAGAAATTTTAAGGCCCTTATACCACTGTTATTCACAATCATTGTTCACATCTCTTGTCAATTGAACTGACGCTTTTTGGCCATCAAATAACCCTTGCGCCACAAAGCACTGAATATCAACATCGCCACGTTCTTAACGTGTTCGTGGTCGTTCCGCTAGTTTCAAATATACTAATTTGGCATCAGTTAGGTGAATAGATGACAAAGGTAAACGACACAGCCAGACATGGTAAACATGACATGGAAGTCGTGTACGCCATAATTTATTTCCTCTTCGTAATGCTTTAGTAACTTTAAAGTGGCATATCAACTGTGCTCATTCCTGCTTCGCGTATCATTGATTCCCACTATACGTGGGATCTGCCAATGTTTTTCAGACCTGTGGTTTTCTAAGATTGCGCTATTATCTACCCCACTGAACAAATGCTGGAAAATACGTTTGCAGCACTCAAGGCCGTAAGTAGTATGACCCGGGACTTCATTGCCATCATATGTTTCATGTTCGATTCGCTATGAAATCACTCCTCAGACAAATGTTTCTGTCATTAGCCTTGCTAAATATATATGTAGCTGCTTTAAAATCTTACCGGCGATTACAATACGTTCTAATGTAAATTAAAAGCTCAGGCTTGTGTAGGGCTGAGAAGATGACGGTCAACATTTTGCAAAACAAAAGCGTGTGCCAAAGAGCACCGCTGCGCCTTCTGACGGCTGCCTGCTAACCTCAAAAGCGTGCACTGCGTAAGCGCGTCCTTTTTAGGGGCGAAGCTCCTTATAGCGGAACCCGTTCGTCCCAGTAGTAGTAGTGTGTAACCAGCCTTCACGCTAGTACCAGATGTCAGTATAAGTAAACACGCGCACCGTTTAGAATTGAGGAGAAAACCGGCGCACGTTATTCAGTAATGAAAAGATAGTTGTTCCGTTGAAACAACTTACAGAGGCCAGTATTGGCGGCCTAATCTTCAATCTTCTTTCCCTTGAATTTGATGCTTGGAAAAACAGAATTCAGTAGTAGAAGGACGCACAATGAGCACTAAAACGTCTTAGTCATGGCCTAGTCGATGCAATGGGAGTCTTGTGTGAAACAGGGTGTGAGGCCCTGACTCCGGTTTGCTAGTGCTCAGGACGTCCCTGTGCGTTCTAGGTCAGGGGCGTCCGTCAAGGAGTCATGGTGCTCGTCGCGTCTTGGACGCCTTGCAAGGCGCTTGTCTTTGACGTTGTTATCCTTACGAGGACTAGTGCCGAGACCATCGTTGATGTGACGGCCTCAATAGTCGGCCTCTCAGAAGTATACTGCGTGCAGCATCATGGAGCTCAAAACTTCTAAGTCACCGGGCAGGAGCACGGACTTCATGTCTCTAATTGTCAATGCTTGCTCCCTGGTGATTCGCGGCGAGCGTGTTCAAGTTTTTCCCGTTTGCCCACAAGTGACCAATGTCGCCTGCATGTTGCTGCCATCATTCGTCTCAAAGGAAGTTCTCGTCCAAGCGTTATCCCCTAATGGCAAGGTGCTCACTGTCACCAGTGGTTTGATGAGCGGGCGACGCGGCGTACTCACTGGAACGTGGTATGTTCGAATGGAGATGAAAGGCGCTAATCCTGTGCCGAACTACCTGCGCATCTCCGGTCACTGCGCTACGTTCGACTACCGTGGTCTCCGGCGTGTATGTCGAAGATGCGGCTCAGGAGACCATCTACGAGCCCCGTGCACAACACCGTATTGTGGTCGCTGCGGTGTGCACGGTCAAGTTAGTGAAGGATTTGACTGCCCATGTCGACGCTGCGGGGACGGCCACCCAACTGTGGTCTGCCCTGTCCGCCGCTCTTACTCAGACGCTGCCGCTGGTGCCGTCCCACCACTTGACACCGGCAAGAGAACCAACTACCGACTCGGGGGGCGCCGAGAAGGTCACGGACGCTGTGCTAGCCTCGCCGCTACAAGTTCGTTCAGACGAAGCGCACAACGAAAACGCGATTGTCGATGCGACGCTCGGCGCGTCGGCCTCTTCGCTGGTGCAGGAACCGTGCGCTTCGAAAGACGCAACGCACTACCCTTCAAAAGGAGTCGGCGTCTCTTCTCTGACGCCACTTGATGTTCAGTGCAAAAATAAGCCAAGTTCTCAGACTGCCGTTGTTGGAGTTGACCCTACGACCCCTATTATTTCGGAAAACAGTGCCGAAAATACCACTGCCTCTTCTGTTGCTGCCGCTCCCACCACTTTGACATTGCGTCGTACTCGTAAAAAATCGCCCACACAAAGAGTGCCTACACCAGCCTGCCGAGACGTGGACAGTGCTGCCAACCTCAAGAATGTGGATCCAAGCTTGCCGGCGGCTCAGTCCCTATCTCCACAGGACACGTCTTCGGGACACGGCTTCAGCCTCCAACTGGATAGTAGCATCGGACTGTCTAGCCATGCCGATTTTGACGTCGACATGGGAGCACCACGTGAAAGCAAGCGACGGCACACTTTCAGCTGTTGCTCTGATTAACGCAGTGATAGGCCGTGGTAAATATCAATGGTCCAAAAAACCTGCACCCTCTTCGGGAATGTCAAACAGTGCGTTGTGACTTGGTTGAAGAAGTGTCCCGTGAACACTTTCCAGGACACCGTCCAGAACTACGCGTCCAGGTCAGTCTTTACTTTTGATTATGGCTACTATACAGCATATTATTTCATTGAACGTTCAGGGTTTTCGCAGTACGGCAAAGCAGGCCGAAAGTGATTAGTTTCGCCGGCGCAGCAAATTTTATTGTTTTGTGCCTCCAGGAAACAATTTGTTTCTCGCTACCCGACGTGCTTGCTTTTAAACGAAAGTTCAACCTAAATTGTTATTTCTCTTTCGCTATATCTTGTTTTACGGGAGTAGGTATTATTATTTGTAATCAGGGCTCTGTTACGGGATCATCATGCTTTTTACGATGGTGTGGGCAGGATGGCTTTAGACTGTAACTACTTTTCTTTCAGATTAAGGATACTGTGTGTTTGGGCCATCCCAAGCAGCACAGTCTAATGACTTTTTAGAGACCTGGATGTGTTTTTTCTTGACGCTTGTGATGACATTCTGATTGGCAACTTCAACTGCGTTCTAAATACGCGAACTGAAGTACAAGGTTCCGGCTGTAGCCGGTCTGCTTGGATTTCATGTCAGCTGCGACGCCTTGTCCGCCAATTTTAATTACTGGACGCGTACAATGTAGTGCACGGAAATGCCTTTGTTTGGAAATAGCGACGCGGATGATTCTCCAGCATGCTGGACCGGGCTTATATCCCACGTGCGTTAGAGGCGTTTGTTTCCGATTTATGCGTTCCGTCCTTTCCACCTTCTCCTGTGTACGTATATCATCATCGGCCTATTGTCTTGAAGGTCGAAGTTCCACATTCTTTTTCGGAAAAGCTATGGCGTCTTGATGTTTACGTCCTGCAGGACGCGCGCTCAAAATCAGATTTGTTACGCACAATACGTGTGTCGCTCATGGCGTCTTGTCCAGAAGATTGGAATGCACTTAAAACACAGTGGCCCCTGCACTAAGCACGCAGTAAGAGGGGCGTTCGCTTCGTCGACGCGTTTCTGATAAGTTTGCTGATACTGCGATGAAGGTACGCATTGCTTCTGAATGCTGAAACGCCTTCTCCTGCAGATGCAAGAATTTCGCTTTCTAAAATATATAACATCATTTATTACAGAGTGTGAAAGAAATACAATTTTATTGCCTCTTGGATGGATGCTCTTGTAAAAGATATAAGCAGACACGAGTGTACCTCAGGGCTCAGCATTATTCCCTGTTTTATTCAACATGTTACTAAACTCCATTGCAACTCATCGGGATAACCAAATTTAGGTGTATGCAGATAATATTGCTTTCTTTGCAACAAACAGTGATCGGCACTCATTATATCAGGCATTACAGAATCATATGAATATGCTAGAAGGATGGCTTGACGATACCCATATGTCATTCAACGTCAAAAAAGTGCGCTTCTGCCGTTCTCTTATAAGAATTGTGTCAGCATATCCCTGATGTATCGTAACGAGCTCATTCCCCAGGTCGATTTCCTGAAATACCTAGGTATCGTATATAACAGGACGCTAAATTGGAAAAGCCATATAGACGAGGTTAGCTGTAAGTCGTCACGTGCCTTGGGGTGGTTACGAAAATTGGGAAACAGAAAAACAGGATTGCGAAAGAGTTCATTGATAATGATTTACTAGATGTATGCGCGGCCTATTATGGAATTCGGGTGCGTAATATTTTCAGGCAGGGCGGCATACAAGATCAGACAGTCAATAATACTAGAGAGAAAAGCTTCGCGCTTGTGTCTTGGACTCCCTAAATTTGTGGCAAATAATGCTTTGTCTGTGGAAGCGCGTTTTCTACCTTTGGTGACTCGGTTTAGAATACTTACAGTTCAAACTTTCTTAAAAATATACAAATTCCCTCTGATATAAGCGTCTTACAGTTTTATTAAAGAACGATCCGCATGCTTGGGAACACAATGGTCTAGACTACACTAACCACAAAGTAGGTTTTTACAAGCGCTGCTAGAGCCTCTCAATGTAAATATCTATCAGATTGCCAGAACAAAGATGCCTAATTTAAACTTGAAATAAATTTGATGATATTTTTCATTCTAATATAATACAACTGCCCCTTCGATATTTAAATAATTGTTTACAAGATTACTTGACTCATCTGTCCATAAACAACATTATTGTAACGGATGCATCCGTACTAAACGAAAAGGCTGGAGTAGGCATCTTCTGTATTTCTCTTTACTGGTCTTTTTCAGTTCGATTACCAAATTACACACCTATATTCATCGCTGAACTATTTGTAATAACTCTAGCGCTGTGTAATTTTCTTGCAAGCGAATCAGAAGCAGTCATACTTACCTATTCTCACTCAGTATGCTCTGCACTATCGACAGCAAAAAATAGGACGTTATTGAGTATGATTAGCAGTTTATTACCAGCAAACCTGAAAAAACTTCACTTTCTATGGATACCTGGCCACTGCGCGATTTATGCAATTGAGATGGCAGACTCGTTAGCCAAAGCATCTTTAAGCGGACCACTCTTACCTATTTCACCTGATTTCGCCTATGTAATAGGACTCGGATATAGAAATGCTTGTTTGCACAAAGAAATAGAAAAATTATCATTGCATAAAGTCAGAGACTTCGTACATGGAAAATTTTGTTGGAACGAACAGTGGTGTGTATCTCGGCAGTTAGAAATTACAATCACCAGATTACGATGAAGAATTCCGCACTTGAATTATTACCTACATAAATCTGTACTCACAGCATCTCCATTATGTCTCTTTTGCAAGGAATCAGAATCAATAGATCATTTCTTTTTATCCTGTCAACGATATTCTTTCAATGAAAAAGACACCTGGTCGAACCAATTCAGAAGCTAAGTTTAAAAATAAACGTGGAAGTAATTATATTACCTCGGAGGGATTACATTAGGTTATAGCCATAGGGAGGTTTACTCTGCCGTGTGTGCGTACATAATGGCAACAAGAAGATTACCTTGATAGTCTATTGTTATTATTATTTACGGCTACGAGACTACCTGAATGCTTGACTCATAACTACCTCACTTGATGACCCTGCCAGCCGATTCTTGGCCGATCCCCCTTTGTGGGCGATTGCCAGCAAAACTAAGGATCATCATCATCGTCATCATCATCATCATTCTCCTCTGATGCGAGCTTGGCAGCGTGAAATGTGTGAACGCTTTCAGCGCTTGACTGCTGCTTCGTCCCTGGCGGCAGCAGCATGGCGCTGTAGACAAAACCCATGTGCACATTCCGAGGTGCTGCGCTACGCGAGACATTCGTTTTTTTTTGGCAATAACAGCCATATGCCTCTAAGACAGCACAAATACCACCTGCGCAGCCGCTTCCTACGCGTCATCGATCTGTTTTCTTGGTGCATTTTGAAGCAATGTCGTGTTCGGCCATGCGGACTAACTGTGATGAAACACCGCCAACGCTTAGAAGTTTTTCCCCGTATTCCTCATGAAGCTGCGCATTGCCTAAACATCCTCCCTCGGCTGAAGAGGTAAAGGCGGCATCGAAACAAAACACAAAAAAATTGTTCGAGCTGAAAGAATAGAATTACAGCACAAAAAATATATTCAGCGCCGTTATAGAGATATTTATACTCTACTCATGTCGATGTCAGAGAAGTAGTGGACTCTTCCAACTGAACCACTATGCTTTTGGTATTTCACTGCTAGTACCGGCATCGAAGCTACCATTTTAAATGTCATCGTCAGCAAATCAACTTGATAAAAATGCCTCCAAAATTTCAGTCAAGCTAGTTTTTTTTTTTTGCTAGAGCCATACCAGTCACTCTATATTATCTGTTGACTATCTGCGATGCGCACCGCGCAATAATTGCTTGGATTGCGAGGCGTTGCTCCACCGATTGTTTTGGAGCACCTCAGAGAAGGACGAGAAGTGCCCCCACAGAGTTCACCTTCTTTATCAAAGACGGCGGTGCGCACCTACCGGTGGATGTATAGAGTACACAAAGGCGCACCAGGTGCGCACTGGTTCACCCCGATGCGGATTACGGAAGACGCCATAAAATTGACAAAGTGCATGCTGAGAACTCCAGTGTCGTTCTTTTACATATATATGTTCATTACTAGTGGATAAATTTGATAAAATCAAACTTGTAGAGTCAGTTTTGAATTTTACGGGGAAAGCTGGGTGCATGGCGTTTGAAATTTCAAATTGTATGTTGCGTATTACGCAAAATTAGATAGATGAAATTCTCTTAAACTACGTTTACTAAGACTACGGCATCTACAGGTTACAAGGCGCAAATTTTATTTATCGGAACCTACGTAGGATTCAGTAAACACCTTCAAATTTCTTTAAATCCCCATGGTTGGTGCGGAAGTCTGAAGGTTGCGTCTCCACCCGCATAATGTTCTCGCATGTTCTCCTCGCTTGCAAAATGTTCGGATGCAATGAGAGTAGTGTTTTCAGATTGCGAAACTGTACTTGACGAAGCTGTGAAAAACAGCTTTGTTTTTCAGGAAAATTGTTTTTTAGGCAAAACCTTAACGAGCTCGGATCTTATCAAAACTCAATCAAATTTGCAATCATGAAAAGTGAGACCACCATGGTTAAGATCGAACGATTATAGCAAATTGTGACAATATTAAAAAAATGGGGATTACACTTAACACAGCAACTATTTTCAAATAAGTGCAAATGGCTGGTATGGTAGCGAGTTCTGGTGCTTTATTCGGGCTATTTAAACACCGTAACCACGAAAACTGAATTAGTGGTAGTACTAGCTATTAACACACACGTGACAACCAGATTCGTTTGGTGCATCGAGCACAGTGCGTTTTGAATGCCAGGTAATTTTATTGCCACTCTAGTTCACACGTTTTTGTCAAAATCAGCCCGAGAAGTGTTTGGCGAATAAAGCGATACTTTTAAAGCGAGGTGGGGTCTACAGTGACGTGGGGTCTACAACGTATAACAGAGTTAATAAAGTAAAACTCCTCGAGTGGCTATGATGAAAGTCGCGTTGTCGCTGTCTTTAGGTATAAATTTGGTGAAACTGTTGTGAAACCTGTGTGTCGCTAAGCGTGCCCAGCACAGCGGACAACTCGATCCTTGCTTCTGCACGACGGACTAAAAGCAGTGTATTTGCACAAAAACTTGGATGTGCACGTGCTAGGAACACTTTCATCGTCATTCCTGCGCCAGTTGTGGAGATAACAGTTTCAGCCATGATGCAGTGTGGAAGTGTTTCGGTATACCTAGACCTAACCTTACCTACCTCTAGGCTAAATTTTCAATAAAGCATACAAACGCACTCAATGGCGCGCTGAAATGCGTGTTGCTGACTTTTACCTGAGTCAGTCGTACCACGCTTTTTCCTGATAATTTCTCAATTAGGAAGAAGTAATTAACCAACTTTTGGAGCAACAAGGCTGTACGAAAAATTCCAAAGAAAATGCTGTACAGTGTCAATTTTTATCAAAGGATACACGGTGACGCGTGGCCAGTGCGCTCCGGCAGCTGCAGGCAGCGCGTTCAAGCGGGAGCAATAGCAACCACATTCTCTTTTAGTGTCACCTAGCGGTGAAAAAAACAAGGTTTCAGTGGGGATGTGCGACCGCTGACAATATTGCAACCCCTTCGCCCTTCAAGGCGATTACCGGCTTTCGCGTAATTGCCTTTAAGGAGGAGCGGGTCGCAATGTTGCCGCTGGTTACGTATCAGCAACAAATAGTTGTTTTGCTCACCGCGAAATGATGCAAAAGGAGACTGTAGTGGCTTTTGCTCCCACTTGAACGCGCAGTAGCCGACGCAGCGCGCAGGCCATGCGCTCCCATGCTCCCCTTGCAAAAAAAAATGACACTGTACATTGGCTTTTAAAGCGTTCGTTCGCATAGTTTCTTTCTATGTGTTAGTTATTGATGGTTTTCTTTTAATTGTGCCCACAAAAAAAGTACCACGTGACTTGTCCTCTCGCTGGCTGTGCGTAGGCTGACTTATGGTTTTATACGAATTTGCATACAAACCATAACAGTATTAGCACTATTTGGCAGCCTCGACAAGACCACCATGCTGCGTGATCAGCGCGTTTTGCTAGCAGTACCAAAGCGGTGGCCGCTGTGTGTGCCTATAGCTGTCATGAACCAAGTCGAGCGAACTATATACTTTACACGAGGGACATTATGGATCACTGCAGCCACTGCACGCAATAGGCACACTAGCGGGCACGCCACATGCTTAATATATTTGTATGTTTTGTGGGAACATGTAGCTCACAGTAAAACACTAATAATTAAAAGATATCAAGTTCAAAACTGTTCAATCTGACACTTTGCCAGCAGACCTACCTCTTTCTAATTTTAATTCTTTCCTAGCTTCTTGAATTCAAGAGGTGGTTGATTAACGTGGCCACTACAGGAGCTATTTAGAACACAAAAACCAGTCTCTTTCACCCCAGACAACATTCAACAACATGGACTTGGTCGCATCGGGACTGAGTGCGTCAAATATTTTTAAACCCTGGTTAGATATAGCTGGGGTATTCCTAATGCAGGCAGCATTGGCTACATCGCAATGTCTAAAACTTTTGACGCAACGGTGCAGTAACGAATGGCACAGTATCAGATTGGTGTGTCAAGTGACGATGGCCTTACAGCTCATTATTTTCGCAAACGCGGCTTTGAAGCAGAGCATGCACAAAGCTGTAAGCACGGAGCCTCAAACTCAACAAGCAGGCTGCAGTTAGGAAATGTGCCGAGACAATGCTTTGTAAAAGACCATCTTTTCGGGCTTGTTTCTTGATACCTGTTTCTGCTTCTGTCTCTTGTTCTTCCACAGTACTACGATTATGAGTACCGAGCCGGAACAGTGAAATCAATGGGAAGAGGGGAGTTGGAGAGATGTTGAACAAAGTGTACCTGAGTTGTGCTATTTCGACGCCTTCCCCATAGTCTACCTATAGGTCCTTCTATTTCGTGTTTAGAACAACACCAGTCCTTAATTCGCGATCCCAAGTATCTGCACGCCGATTCTGAAATAAAGAATTCCTTCCACGGTGATTTTGCTACCTTAGGAATGCGGCTCATAGTCAACCCACGCCTCACAAAAAAGCGAATAATAAACGTGATTAATACGAGTCTCTTCCCTACAGCTTACACGTACTAAAGCACCGCTTTTTGCAAAAACCTAACAGTAACTGCCACTAATAATTACTGACAACCTAAGCATAGGTACTTTCTTGAGTGCGTTTTTTCTCCTTTATGCTCGTTGCATTGCTGCTTTGCAGGCAAACATATAGTGCAAATCAGCAGAACGCCTCATGCAGAGATTTCCTGAGGGCAACTCACACACTCTCTGTGCATATATGATCACTCAGGGGTCAGCGTTACATAACAACTGTTTATTGTGCTGACGTTTCGACAGGAACCCCGTCTTTTTCAAGGCATAATACTATTTACACATGTTCCATGTCTTCTTATATCCTGTCGAGACAGGAGGGGAGGGGTCAAAAGAGAGAGAAAAAAAGAAGCAGCGAAACGGGAGGACAAACATTAAATAAAATATAGAAAATCTAGGAGAAGAAGCAAGACCGACACGGCGTAATTAGAAAGGAGCAGCATTTCAACAGAGTAAAGCAGAGGTAGATAAGCAATGTCATTATTGTCAACAATACCTCCCCCACACCCACTCTTCCCCAAGCGGGCAGGGAGCCGCTGTTCTTGTATTTCACCTTTCCGTGTAGTCCGCTGGCGGCTCGTTCCTCTTTGAAGTGTCTGACAAGTTAATGGGGGAGGGCTTAAGCGTTTTGAGTGCGTGCTGGTGGCGTCGGGAGGAGCGAAAAAGCCGGTGAATGAGGCACCGCCATCGATATTCATTATATGCATTGGCTCCTTGTCAGTGAAGGAACAGAATGTGCGTTAAAAATTAAAGAAGGAAAAAAAAACAGGGGGGGGGGGAGACTGTACGACATCCGAGACCGTCACCGCACAGTTGCGGCTCACTGGGAAGACATGCGCGCATGTATGAAAAAGTTAACGAAACCACCTAGCTGTCAGCTCCTTGTCAGTGAAGGAAAAGAATGTGCGTTGAAACTTAAAGAAGAGAAAGAAAAAAAAAAGGGGGGGGGGGGACGGTACGACATCCGGGACCACTTATCTGTGCGTCCCGGCTGTGCTTGATGAGGCAAATCATTTCTATGTTGTCAGATGCATAGGCCAAAAGCTTTGTTATCGGGTAGTATTATTGTCGTAATGAAACCGGACTGATTAGAGAGAAGCGTTTGCGTCTTTTAGCGGTCGTAACGCAGACAGAGTGCCTGGGTGTTGATTTATTCCGTATTTTATGGTGTTAAATTTGTAGATAAAATAAGATTCCCGTTGTTCCCGCTCTCTGATTGTTCGAAAGTTGTTTTCTAGTAGTGTAACCCTGATGTCATCAAAGCTGTGGTCTTTTAATGTGCAGTGTTTTGAAAGTGGAAGGCCTGGCAGAGCTCGTACATGTGCCCGATGGTTGTTGAATATAATTCTAAACGAAGTGTCTGTCTGGCCCACGTATTGCTTGTTATATACCCGACATTCCAGGAGGTATATGACGTTGTCTGAGTCACAGTCTAGTGCACCTTTTATCCTGTGCGTAAAATCCGAGTGGGTGCTTTTCGCCACTGTCGTTGTCTGCATGTGTTTGCATACCCTGCATCTGCTTTTTCCGCAAGGGTGACACCCAATTTGAGGTTTCACACCTATCTTTGAATTTATTAAATGATCCTTTATATTTTTCGGCCTTCTGTATACAACACAAGGAGGAGAAGTGAAAATTTTGGATAGTCGCACGTTCTGTTCCAATATGTTAAAGTGTTTTCTTAGGACCTTGTTTATGTTCGGTGGGTTGCTCGTGAAAGTTAATAGCAAGTTTTTGTTGCGGTGTTGGTCGGCGTTTCTCTGGTGGTTGACAAGAATCTGGCGGTCCAGATTTTCAGCTTTTTTGATGGCGTCATCGATGATAGCTGGCGGGTATTCTTGATTAAGGAGTACTTCACGCATATGTGTGCTGTTTTTGTGGAAGTCCTTGGTGCGGGAGCAGATTCGTCGAAATCTGTGTGCTTGGGAATAGGGAATGCTGGTCTTGCAATGTCTCGGATGTCGTACAGTCTCCCCCCTCCCCCCCCCCCTGTTTTCTTTTCCTTCTTTAATTTTAACGCACATTCTGTTCCTTCACTGACAAGGAGCCAATGCATATAATAAATATCGATCGCGGTGCCTCAATCACCGGCTTTTTCGCTCCTCCCGACGCCACCAGCACGCACTCAAAGCGCTTAAGCCCTCCCCATTAACTTGTCATACACTTCAAAGAGGAACGAGCCACCAGCGGGCTACACGGAAAGGTGAAATACGAGAACGGCGGCTCCCGGCCCACTTGGGGAAGAGTGGGTGCGAGGGAGGTATTGTTGACAATGATGACATTCCTCATCTACCTCTGCCCTAATCGGTTGAAATGCTGCCCCTTTCTAATTATGCCATGTCGGTCTTGCTTCTTCTCTTAGATTTTCTTTATTTTATTTAATGTTTGTGGTCCCGTTTCGCTGTTTCTTCTTTTTTTTCTCTCTCTCTCTCTTGACCCCTCCCCTCCTGTCTCGACAGGATATAAGAAGACACGGAACATGTCTAAATAGTATTATGCCTTGAAAAAGACGGGGTTCCTGTCAAAACGTCGGCACAATAAACAGTTGTTATGTGAAAGCGCATCTACTTTCATATATATATATATATATATATATATAGATATGTGTGTGTGTATATATATATAGCGTTGGGAAGCGTACGGAAAGGGATTCGGATATATATATTACGTATGAAGCGATGGTTGGTAGAAGCTGAGGAAGAAGAAGTCAGAATAGAATAAACATGGCGTATGAGCCAGGCCACGTCTCCCAGTCATCACAACGTCACACAAGACGGCGGGATGGAGACCTGCCTGCCCCTTCATCAGCCACTCATCGTCGACGCAGTTACGCAGAAGACGCCCTGACCGTACATTGACTACCGAATCATCGCCTAGGAAGACCTCGCAACCACATCATCGCCCGGCCATCTTCATCGAAGACCTCAGCGAGACGCAGTCACCGAACGCGGACCACAGAAGAACGCGGACCACCAAGACCACCAAGCATCATGACAGCAGCATCAGATGACCTTCCCATTCCCAAGTACACCGGAGCAGCGGACGATGGACCTGTACAGGACTGGTTGGACCTATTCGAGTTCCACGCTACCGCTGCATCTTGGTCGGAACGGGAAATGGTTACGAACTTCAGCGACTACGTCACCGGTGAGGCATTTAAATTTTACCTCACCCACATATTCGACAACGACGAATCTTGGCAAAAGATAAAAGAAGAAATGATCATCTGGTTTCAAGACTATAATGAAGATTCGATTAGAACAAGCACCCCCAATGCATTCGAACTCCGTCACCGCAGTCATAAGCAGCCTTCACGCATTCGACCATGGTGCATAGATTTACCATTCCCGTCAGGTAAAGCTAGCCACATGCTAACAGAAAGACCACGCGATCGTTTTCACAACCTTCTACCTTGTTCCTCATCAGTGCAAATATTGCCAATGCTTAACTCTTCGCTGCATAAAAGAATTGAATCCACTATTTATGACCCAGATGCATTTAATACTTCGTGCAGCATGCGTACCTTGCAAACTAACTTGGCATCCCCTGTCATCAACACTACTGATAAACCTGATAAAGCCCCTCATGAGACCATCGCATTTACGCATGATCAGCTAGTAAATCCACGCGAAATCATACCAGACAACCAATGTTCACAGAAATCTTATTCGGTCAAAGTATTCAGCTCAGCAGTTCAACAAAGACGGAAGCATTCACAATCAGCAACTAGCGAAGAAAAGTCTTCTGCAGAAGCGTCTGGTATTCATCAATCAAAAGATCAAAGCGACGTGAATCGAGTATACAACCTCACTGCCAACGATGAAAACTAAAGCCCAAGTGCTACTTCGGATCACACAAGTACTCATCAGGCAACCACCAACAATGAGCGGTTAACGAATACAGAAAATTCAAGTGCGCGAAACCACCCACATGTTCGTACGCCAGAAACAGCTGCGTTGATTGGCGTCGTAGAAGCCTGCGGAGGACTTGCTGATGATCCTGGCACGCCACGATCAATGTCATACCACAAGCAAGTCGACGAAACCAAGAAAATACAATGTCAACGTATACTTCAACATTGTCAAGTACGAAAGAAAACTCCATCGAAATCACTCTTAAGGCTCAAAGAACATTGCAAAAAGGCCCATCTTCGGGGATACATTCTTTACCAGAGATTGAAAATTCGCCTTCGATCAAACCATCTGCGACATCACCATAAAAAAACCTTCAAAACCCGCAAAAGCACCCCTTGTACTTGACAGGAACACAAGCAGCGCCCAATCAACCTCGATCAACGCGCACGCAAGCTGCCTGTACGGTCTGTGTGTCACTCACGACGAGGAGTTCGATGCCGTACTATCGGAACTATCGATTATGCAAGATGTTCGAACCTCGTTCGTTCTTCACAAGAATACCAGCTGTGATTACCCCTATCTTCACGTGCAAAACATTTTTGTGTTATCCAGGACGCAATCACTAGCCTCGCCCACCAGAACTCCAGCGTTAACAGGACTGCTGCACTCTCCCCAGAAGTGTTTGAAAGTTTACGGAACTTCCCTGGAGCATACAAGCAATTGTGAATTTTGGCAGTTGTGACTTTTTAAACTCTCCCTTATTACTTTTTCTTGTTCGTAATCCATGCCTTGTTTCGGGGGAGGGGGAATCGTGTGACGTATGAAGCGATGGTTGGTAGAAGCTGAGGAAGAAGTCAGAATAGAATCAACATGGCGTGTGAGCCACGCCACGTCTCCCAGTCATCATATATACATATATATATATATATATATATATATATATATATATATATATATATATATATATATATAACTCTGAAGCACTGTGCTAAAGTGCCAACAGAGGGCTTGAGAATCCAGAAGGCCGTATATTGACATGGAAGGATAACTTTTTCAGCCGCCACTCATCGAATGCTCGCTATCGTGAATCGTCTAAAGCATTCTATAGTTTAAAATTTCGCAACTTCACAAAACCGTAGCTATGTGACTCTTGGGCGTGACACTTGGGGTGTAAGTCTGATCACAACATATCTGGGAACAAAAATTTAGGCTACCCTATGCGTGCGGTGAATGAAGAAGTGTTTGCCTGACTTATGCCGAGTACCCAAATTACTGAGGCTGTTTTTACAAAGGAGCCATTGCCACTAACCGAACTTTGCGTCACAGCCCTGCTCTGCTTAAAGATAATGTGTAGAAGCACCGCAACAGACGCTGCTTCCATGGCTCTTGACAAGCAGGGCTTCATTAGGAACCCGAACATGAAGATTTTTCGAAAAATCCGGAAGTTTTGGACTCCAACTATGCATACACCAGTGACAGCGATTGCGGAAGTGGTTTGTGAAGAACTAACGCACGCTTTCTCATTCAGCTAATCATGATCACGAGCAGCGTCACGTGAGTTGGACCGATGGTGTTCGGCGTCTCCTGCCCGTCACGCCTATCGCATCGTTTTACCATTCGCCTAGAGTGGTCATTTTATCACAACCTCATCAAGAGGCCTTCAGGCATCCACCCATGACTCCGATACTATTCACATCCAGCCATCACTTGCTGTGCCTTGGTGACCACCACAAGAAAACTCATTGGGAAGGCCACAGTTTTGAAAAACGGATGCTTGACGCACTATCGAATGGTGCCACCTCTGCTTCAACTATATAGCCCTATTAAATCGGCACCGTAAAACTTCGTTTTCCTGCTCAAGTGCTGCCAGGTCAGTCGAGGCAGCGTCACCGAAAGCTAGAGAACATGTAGCCCAAATGTATCCGAAGACAAAAAAGAGCAAGAAATTTATAGTAGAGTATAGCTGTTTGCATTGACAGTTTTATTTAGACTTACATTTTCACTTTTCACTATTTCATTTCAATCTTTTTTTGTACACTCTGTCGTTAGTGTTTTTGTAATGCGTTCAAAAACCACGACGCGATTATGGGAGGCGTCTTGGCAGAGGACTTCAGAAATACTGACCAAGTGCGGTTCTGTAACTATATTAAGTGCAAGCGACTCGTCATCAGCATTCGATAACGTGAAAACATCAATATTCAGGCGCTTCATAAGCAAATAAACACACGTTACTCTGTAATGCGGGTGGCAAACCGGTGACATAAAAGTTTATGCAAAAGAAAATGACAAAACAAAATTTTACAAGCCGTGTCTTGCCAGTCTATGATTATTGGTAAGTTGCCTTCTAAAAAAAGGTGTTCTACAGCACCAGCTTTCACCAACTTCGTGTTATTTTTGCACATGAAGCAAAACGTGAAACAGTTTATTTTTTGACAAGGTTTATTATCACAGACTTCAGCCTTTGCCGCTGTATCTGTCAAGATTCACTTGGTAAGTCGAATTCAGTTTATCGCTAGCATAAACTAAAAATAGCAACTTACTGAAAGGAGTCTCTTCACACAGGCCGGGGAGGGGAGGGAGGAAGATGAACCTGCTTAAAGGGAACATTTTCGCTGAGGCTCATGGCAAAAAAAGTGTCGGGGAGCGGGGCGGAACCGGTGTTTCACTCTTGGCTATGTCACTGCTTGCTGTTGTCTAATATACGTTAAATAAATGACCAATGTGCCAATCAATGCAATAATAATATTGTGGCAGTGAAGAATCACACTAGTGGACGTGATAGATAGGGATTATAGTCGAGGTTTTGCGTCCCGAAAACATTAACATGAATAAGACAGACGCCGTGCTGGAGGAATGAGGATATCACAGCCGCCTGGTGTTCTTTAAAAGCACGCTGCCATCTGCAGCGTATCGCCTTCTCTCGCGGCCTTCAATAAGTTGTCGAACCTCAAAACAACTATGCAATAATGGTGAGAAAAACTTTATAGATAAAAATCGTCTCACTAAACTTGTCACAAGTAACACAGATATGTCACGCAAATCACGTGTGGTTCAAAAGGCATTGAAGTCTAATATTAGGCGAAATTGTTAACTGGCTATTTAAGACTACGGTCAGGTGCATACCTTATCATTACTTGCAGGGTATGTGCTCAAACTTGTGTAGGTTACAAACCATACACAATACTGCTAGACACGTTGTGCCGGCAATGTGATAAAAAAATCAAAGCCATATCCACAAAGTAAACAATGTTAGAGGAGCTTGCTCGGAGGTGCACCAGACGTTTCTTGACGCGACTATTTATGTAGAAAACCTTGGTAATAATCCGGTGGATGATTTGTACAGTACGTCGAAGGTAGCTTTGTCGGGCTCGTTGCTCGGCTGGCGCAGCTCATTGTTAGCCACGTCGATCGGCACGCTAACCTCCTGCTCCTATATGCCATACTGGCCACTGCCTTGAGTCAAATGCTTAACGCTCATAGGTGGCAGACGTGGAGATATGAGGCGTTCTTATTTGGGGTTGAGAGCGGGACAGTGATGGGGCTTGGGAGCATATTCGTGCCTGTGCATACTACTCATCGTAGCAAATTGTTACGTGGTGCTGTGCCAACGAAGCGACGAGAGCAGAGTAGAGAAAGTCGCGAGGAGGCGAGCACGCCGGCCATAAAGAACCAACGCCTAGTGGTATGCATTCATATGCGCGCTGGGGTACCACTGGTGCCTGGAAGGCGCTAGCACAACAAGCTTGCTAATCAAGCTGGTAAAACATGATTAATCGACCGCTACGAAATTGACCGAATTGCAGAAGCTTCCCATGAAGAAGAGTTTGCTTGTACCAATACAAATACACATCCATATAATTGACGTCTCCTCTGGAACTGTAACCGGACAACACTTTTTTCTCATGCCTGTTTAGCAAAGTACGGCTTCGGGAGTGGCGGGAAGGCGTTCCGTAGTTGCTCGGACGGAGATGGATGTGGACTTCTAGAGCTCGTGGCACGGTCTTCTTTTCTGCTAAGCGACGAATTTCGTAGATTTGTTGTGAACTTTAATGTTTTCGGCCTCTTGAAGGCCAAACGTGAATGTGTCTTCAGAGATTTGAGTCCACTCGATGAGAGTCCCCTCTTGAGTGTCATTCGCGATTAAGTGCTTAGGCCATGGTATGGCAGTCAGTCAGCCGGCGCCGACTATATTACTAGTGACACGAATTTGTCTCTGGCTCACCGTGACAAAGCGAGTTTTCAAGGACCCCCAATCAGGTTTTCTCCCATAACAAGTCGTTTTTTATTCACCAGCCCTACTTAAGTCACCGTTCACGCTTTCCATTTCCTGGAAAGTAGTCGTGCAGGAATCCACGTAATTTGCTGACCTTCCTGGAGGTAGGCAGCACACGGCGGGGACACTTAAAGCAGCAACCACTCGGGGTAAGGCCAGTCACCGACCATAGGAAAACAAAAAGCCGCTAACACTGCCACATCGGAACGACCTGAAACTGGGTACCTTTAAGGACGAAAAAATTATGATTGACAGCATCAGTATATTTGTTGACAGGCAGCTTGTTACAACCGTTATCAATACAGGTCTCGGGTTGTGCATGATAAGTAAAGTCTTCGCTGCCTGTCTTAGCTAAATGAGCATTCTGTGGGAAGGAACACTTATAGAATCTGCAGGTGGTGAATTACTGCTGACAACCACAAGCTGCACAACAAGAATCAGTGTAGAAGATTCCTCTGTCGTCTCGACTTTCATTGTTCTCTCAAAGTGGATCCAAGAGTGAATTATATAAATGGTGTTTGTCAGGGAGTATGGAGTTTTATTCACCATGCCAGACCTTGTGGTATTGTTTCGCTGGAATTCAAGTTTGTCTAATACTTTATCGCCGCTACACTTGAATTTTCGTCTTCGGGGCTGCGCCTTCATCTACCCGTGTACCCTTGTTTTGGTGACATGTAACGTACCATGGAATGGTGATGGAGTTGCAAAGAGAAAATTTTGGTAGGAATGAGAGCTTATCTAGTTGGTGAGATCATTTTATCATATGCCGTAGTAGCGCAACTTCGACGGCGATACAGGGTACAAAAGACACGTGGCTCGCTACACTCAACTTTTATTTCATAAGCAGCACTTCATTTATAACCCGAATTCCTAGTAACACAAAAAAGAACTACGAACATAAATTTATTGCAAATAATCTTTTTGCACACTCAAGTGATAGTACATGGCAGATAAGTTAAGACACATTAGTTGATATAATGAAAGACAGCACTGGGTGTCATTAAGAACATAAGCATGGATTATTTTAAGTTAGTGTATGCATGTGTCATATAGGTCTTTCGTGTTGTTTCAAATTATGTTTCAGGCACGTCTATATTCCCGCCAAATTGCTTTGTTTGATGATACCCCCCCCCCTCAGCGCTGCTATTTCTTGTTTCATTCAAATGTGACTAAGCATACCTGTCGTATAGTATCACTTTATGTTCGCGTTTACTTTAATCGTCTTTCCTTCATTTTGTCGAAAATTCTGTTTCAGTCACGTGTAAATCCGCACCAATGTTCTTAATAATAACCGCCGTGGTCTTTTGTTATATCACGAAAGGTGTCTTAGCTTATCTGCCGTGTTCTATCACTTGAGTGCGCAAAAAGGTTTTTTGGGAATGATTTTAGCTTCGTAGTAGGACCGACGGACCGACCGACCAACCGACCGACCGACCGACCGACCGACCAAGACCTGATCACGCTTCTCGTTGTTGATGTAGTCGGATAATGCAAAGCATTGACCAGGTCCTCAGTCATCATCATCATCAGCCTGACTACGTCCACTGCAGGACAAAGGCCTCTCCCATGTTCCGCCAGTTAACCCGGTCCTGTGCTTGCTGCTGCCAATTTATACCCGCAAACTTCCTAATCTCATCTGCCCACCTAACCTTCTGTGTCCTCCTAACCCGCTTCCCTTCTCTGGGAATCCAGTCAGTTACCCTTAATGACCAGCGGTTATCCTGTCTACGCGCTACATGCCCTGCCCATGTCCATTTCTTCATCTTGATTTCAGCTATGATATCCTTAACCCCCGTTTGTTCCCTAATCCACTCTGCTCTCTTCTTGTCTCTTAAGGTTACACCTACCATTTTTCTTTACATTGCTCGCAGCGTCGTCCTCAATTTAAGCTGAACCCTCTTTGTAAGTCTCCAGGTTTCTACCTCCCACATGCTTACGTCAAATAACTCACGGCGCTCAGTCCCCTGCAGCTGCGAAGCAACTGACCGCGGCGGCAGTCAGATCTGCAACGCAGCAGAGGGTGCTAAGAATCTCTGGATCCGGACAGGCCGCCATTGGAACCTGAACTTGGCAACGTTTAACGCTAGAACCTTATCTAGTGAGGGAAGTCTAGCTGTACTATTCGAGGAGCTAGAGGGTGGTAAATGGGATATAATAGGGCTCAGTGTGGTTAGGAGGACAGATGAGGCCTATACGGTGCTACAGAATGGGCACGTCCTTTGCTACAGGGGCTTGGCAGACAGAAGAGAACTGGGAGTGGGGTTCCTAATTGACAGAAACATAGCTGGCAACATAGAGGAATACTATAGCATTAATGAAAGGGTGACAGGTATCGTAATTAAACTGAATAAAAGATACAAAATGAAGGTAGTACAGGCTTACGCACCTACATCCAGCCATGATGACGCTTGAGTGGAAAGCTTCTATGAAGACATGGAATCGGCAATGAGTGAGGTATAAACACAGTATACTATAGTGATGGGCGACTTTAATGCAAAGGTAGGGAAAAAGCAGGCTGGAGACCAGGCAGTAGGAGATTATGGCATCGGCACTAGAAACGCCAGAGGAGAGCTACTAGTAGAATTCGCAGAACGCAATAATCTGCGTATTTTGAATACCTTCTACCGAAAACGAGAAAACCGCAAGTAGACATGGAGGAGCCCTAATGGCGTAAATAAGAACGAAATAGACTTTATAATGACTGCACACCCAGGAGTCGTGCAGGATGTGGAAGTGGTTGGCAAGGTAAGATGCAGTGACCATAGAATGGTACGGGCTCGAATCCGCCTAGACTTGAAGAAGGAACGACAGAAACTGATACGCAAGAAGCCAATCAATCAGCTAGCACTGAGAGGGAAAGTACAGGAATTCAGAGTGTCGCTGCAGAACAGGTACTCGGCTCTTAGCGAGGAAACCAACCTTAGCGTAGATACAATGAACGATAATCTGACGAGTATCATTACGGACTGTGCAGTGGATGTTGGAGGCCGGGTAGTTAGACAGGACACCGGCAAGCTTTCCCAAGAAACGAAGAACCTAATTAAGAAGCGTCAAATCATGAAAGTGTCAAGTGCAACAGACAAAATTGAACTGGCAGAGCTTTCGAAGTTGATTAATAGACGTAAGGTATGCGATGTAAGAAGGTATAACAAGGAGAGAATTGAACACGCTCTGAAAAACGAAGGAAGTGTCAAAGCAGTGAAGAGGAAACTTGGGATAGGCAAAAGTCAGATGTATGCACTAAGGGACAAAGAAGGCAAAATAACTACCAATATGGATAGGATAGTTAAAATAGCGGAGGAGTTTTACAGAGATCTGTACAGTAGCCGAGACAACCACGACCTTAATACTATAAGAACTAGCAGTAACCCAGATTACACCCCACCAGTAATGATAGAAGAAGTCAGAAAAGCTTTGGAGAGCATGCACAGAGGCAAAGCTGCTGGTGAGGATCAAGTAACATCAGATCTGCTGAAAGATGGAGGACAGATTGTGTTAGAAAAACTAGCCACTCTATTTACGAGGTGTCTCCTGACGGGAAAAGTACCAGAGTCTTGGAAGAACGCTAACATCATCTTAATACATAAGAAAGGAGATGACAAGGACTTGAAGAATTACAGGCCGATTAGCTTGCTCTCTGTAGTATACAAGCTATTTACAAAGGTAATTGCTAACAGAGTAAAGAAAACATTAGAATTCAATCAACCAAAGGAACAAGCAGGATTTCGAACAGGCTACTCAACAATTGACCACATTCATACTATCAATGAGGTAATAGAGAAATGCTCAGAGTATAACCAACCACTATACATAGCCTTCATAGATTACGAGAAGGCGTTTGATTCAGTAGAAATATAAGCCGTCATGCAAACACTGCGGAATCAGGGTGTACATGAAGTATATATAAACATTCAGAAGAAATCTACAGGGGATCAACTGCTACCATAGTGCTTCATAAAGAAAGCAACAGAATACCAATCAAGAAGGGTGTAAGGCAGGGGACACAATTTCCCCAATGCTATTTACCGCGTGCTTACAGGAGGTTTTCAGAAACCTAGAATGGGAGCAGTTAGGGATAAGAGTCAATGGAGAATACCTTAGTAACCTGCGCCTCGCCGATGACATTGCATTGCTGAGTAACTCGGGGGACGAATTGAACTCATGATTACGGAGTTAGACAAGGAAAGCAGAAAGGTGGGTCTTAAAATTAATCTGCAGGAAACGAAAGTAATGTACAACAACCTCGGCAAGGAGCAGCGCTTCGAGATAGTTAATAGTGCACTTGAAGTTGTAAGAGACTATGTCTACTTAGGGCAGGTAATAACCGCAGAGCCGAACCACGAGATTGAAGTAACTAGAAGAACAAGAATGGGGTGGAGCACATTCGGCAAGCACTCTCAAATTATGACAGGTAGATTGCCACTATCCCTCAAGAGGAAGGTATATAACAGCTGTATCTTGCTGGTACTTAGCTACGGAGCAGAAGTCCTCAGTATGTTAGGTTCAAAAACTGTTTATTTATCAAGCTAACGCGTGTTTACGTATGTTTCTTCCAGGACAAACGTATCAAAAAATAACACAGCGATCAGGTGACTTGTCTTCTCGTATTTCTTCAGAGGAGGACATGCCCGCCACTTGCCCGTTTGCTCAGATTTGGGTGCACGGTAAAAAACCCCAGGTGGTCGAAATTTCCGCAGCCCTTCTCTACGGCGTCTCTCATAATCATATAGTGGTTTTGGGACGTTAAACACCACAAATCAATCACGCCCGCCACTTGTAGCACCACATTTGTGGTTGAAGGTCTCGTCATCTGGAAACACCTCGTTGTTTGAGAGCACAATGACGGGTGTCCTGGAAATGGTCTGGCCGGCAGTGTACTTGACAGCCACCGAGTCTACATTACGTCCAAAATTTTCTGAGAGTATCAAAAGCTGATGACTCACAGTTTGGCTCGTTTCATATCAGGATGCTATGGCCCGCGGTGTCCTGTAGTGGAAAGCTAGTGTAGGGGTTAAAGTTACGAATGGTACCACGGTTAATGTAAAATAAAAGAACAGGATCAAAAAAAGTTTTTGCTTGCACTAGGAGGAACAGATTTTCATGCAATTATTCTTGGGGACCGCCTTCTCGACCAGGCTGCACAAGTTGTTTACAAAGGCTGGCACTTGCTCGTGGATGCCGTGAAACTAAAAGTTTGAACGTTTCATCATGTCATCAAACGACGCGGGCACATCCATGTAAAAGGTAGCAAGGTCGCCATGTAGGGCGTTAAAGAACAATTAAAGCCACTATATTTTGAAAGTATCGGCGCTCTTCTCTGCGCGCGCGTTATCCTCCTCGATTCTCCTCAGATTTTTACCCTCTTCTGGCATGCGCGGCCATGAGCCCTCCACTCTCTCACTGTAGGCCCATTAGAATAAAGGCGCGTGTTTGTAATAAGCTCCGTGACGCATTACATAAGGTTCTGTCATTTGAAAACCCGCCTGTACGAAAGTAAAGTTCAGGTATAACAAAGTGGCTGATATATATTTCATTTGCTTTGATTTATGCAAGCTTAAAAAAATCTGTACCAACTAGCGGCTGAGCGGTTTACCCCGTTTACGCTTCTGATAATTGTAGCGTAGAGGTGAGATAAATGCTCTAATATAAGCGCCTAAAGTTTACCTTGAATGTTTAATCATTTATTGTGGTCGCAAGGCTCGCAAAGCTGCATCTTGGTCTGACATAGACATAACAGGCACCCAGTCAGTTGTACTGATAGCCTCAACAAAGGGATCGGAACTAAATACACATGTGGAATAGCTAATATTGCGTGTGTGGGTTATGTTTTCGATTGTGAAAAAGGTAGGTAAATGATCAGTGATATCGGTGTCAACAACCCCCGCGCAGAGTGGTGACGCCAAGTTGGTTAACACGTGATCAATGAGTGTACCAGTACCCTGAGATGCTACACTATTTGGACACTCAACAAGGGATTCAAAGCAAAATCTAGTGAAACAATCAATGTCATTTACACATGAAGTACTGTCCATGTCAAGCAAGTCAATATTCACATCACCTTCAAATACTACGTTCTTATTTTCAAAAGATAGTTTAGATAAAACTTCATAGAGATGGCGCAAAAAATCACAAGGGGACGACGATGGTGAGCGATAAATGCAAACCAGAATTAGGTTCTTTTCATTATTAAGGAATGAGTGGTCAACCTCAACCCACACTGACTCGCAACGATTCACATTTAATTCAAGGTCATATCTGCGCGTGTAAGCGACATCTTGGGAAAGAAAAATTGTGGCACCCCCATGAATATCATTTTGGCGATGGTACTATTCAGCTTGATAAGATGCGAAACTGGTCATGCGGCTTGCGCTTCGTATCTACTTCCCACCTTTATTCACCTCGAGTTTATGGTATACACTAGTCCACTGTATTCATGACACTGCGTCTCAACGTTCGTTAAGCCGTTAAGCCTTTCAAAAACCAAGGAGGTTACGCCCAGCGAGTATAACGTAACAACTCTATCTTGTCAGACAGTGCTCAATGTACATGCCAATGGCTGCTAATGGGGAATGAGAGACAGGAGAATTCGGCTATTAGTTAATGGGCAAGCTGCGAATTTTCTATTGTTCAACAACGCACAGGAGAAATCTCCCTCCAGCAACACCTTGCAGGTCAAATTGTAAGACTGGTTACGTACTAACACTACGACTATTACGAGAGACGAACAGGTGCCGCTTTAAAGAGTTTCGCCCCTAATAGACCTTTACTTGCTCGCGGTCCAGGAGACGAAAGTTAGTACTGCGAACGCAAGTGATAGGTTGGTATCGGAATTTTTATTGTGGTACAATGCGTGTGTGGGCCATGCGGTGGGAGCATCAGCCGGATATATTAATAAATGCGAAGCATTTTTCAGTGAACTTCGGTGACTTTGAGCGTATCTATCTATCTATCTATCTATCTATCTAGTCGCCTATGAATTTTAGCTCTTGTGGCCGTTTCGATTATGGTATCGATACCAAACTTCGTGTATCATACCTTGACTTTATGAAAAACGTATTTCACTAGTCATAACATGAAAATCATGAGATGCATGTCATGAATGTCATGATTAACCTTGCATGGTCCTGCAACTCTTGCGGTAGTTTCGTTCACAAGGCATGTTGCAAACCCGGTATGGTATGGCATGATTGCCGGCCGAACACAAGCGACCAACCTTAACATAAAAATCATGATGCTTGTCAGGTAACAACGTCACTACATGCCACACTCATGATGCGCTCTCGGCCGTTTCACTAGCTTCACTTATACCAAGTTTGGTATTATGGTACGTGATTGGATGGCGAAGGTATGTGACTGGGCAAACATGATAATCATAAGATGCGTGTCATGTAACAACATGACTATATGCCACACTCATGATACGCTGGCGGACGTTTCACTATTTTACTTATACCAATTTTTGTATTTAAGAACGCAAACGGATAACGAAGGCGTGATACTGGTGCAAACATGATAAACATGAGAGGCGTGTCATGCAACAACATCACTACATGCAACGCTGATGATGCAGTCGCGGCTGTTTTGCTAGCTTCAGATGTACCAAACTCGGTATTACGCAATGCAAACGGACGACATAGGTAAATGGCAAATCCAAACATGATAATCACGACATGCCTGTCATGTAACAACATGACTACAAGCCAAGCTGTTGATGTGCTCGCGGCCGTTTCACCACCTTCAAATATGCCAAATTTGTATTAGGTGACGTCAATGAATGACAAAGGTATGTGTCTGGCAAAAACATAGTAATCATGAAATGTGTGTCATGTGAGAACATGACTACGTGCCACAGTTAAGGCGCCAATGCATTTCGGCAAGACGCTGTGCGCGTGCTTGCCTGTGTTCATTTTGTCGCGTCACGCCAGCGTTGCCACGCCAGGCGCCGGTCCTGCCATATACTCGCAGGCGTGCGCCACGCTGCGTTTCTTTAACGCATGCGCGTTTCAGCGCCTCTGGCGTCTCTCCGTCATGAAAAGAGGGAGAGGCAGTGTTGTCTGGGTAACGCGTCATGGCGAAATTCAGCATGCCGCATTTCGCGCCGATTGTCATCGGCCGGGCCGAAGGACGCTGGTCGAACCGGTCGCGCCTGGCGTCAGACAATGACTGCTCGCGTTTTGTTAACGTAGCGTCGCTGTGCCCAGCGTCCACGTGCATCAATGCTACATAGGGGTATATTGGGCCCTTTATGATGCGCTTGCGGTTGTTTTGTAAACTCCACATATACTAAATTGGGTGTTACATGACGTCAATGGATGAGGGAATATATGACTGGTGCAAACACGATAATCCTGACACGTGTGTCATATATTAGCATGACAACATACCACGCTCATAGCGTGCTCGCGGCCGTCTCACTAGCTCCACATATATAAATTTGGTATCACGAGACGTGAATAGATGACGAAGGTAAACGACACGTCCAAACATAATATTCATGACACGCAAGTCATGTACGGCATCATTTACTTCCACCTCTTAATGTTGGGGTGATTTTAAAGTGACATATGAACATTCGTGCTTCGCATATCAACTAAACCTACTGTACATGAAATCTGCCAAATATTTTAGTCAAAAGCTCTTTTTGTATTGTAGTAGAAGGTGTCACAAGTTGCTTACATGGGCGTTTTGTTTTATGTGACTTTTCTTACGGGAACACTATATTTAGAGTTATCCGTCTATACGCACCTACAAACTTGAGAGATATATGTTTGCTTTTCCGTGAAGCATAAACCTACTTGAAATGTCAGAGATGTGTGGTTCTGTTGGGTGATTTTAAAAAGGTTCTTGCCCAAAATAATTGTACGTATACTGCTAAAGTAAGTGATGAAAGCATTGATTTATTTATAGATAGCCTTAATAAGTACTTTTTCTATGACGTGGCTCTGTTTGCGAAACGTGGTAGTCGCCAACACTTCACGCATTTTCGAGGCTCTAGCCATGCATGACTAGATCGAGTATATGTTTGTTCTGAGATGGTACCTTTGTGTCAGAACTATGACGTTTATACTGTTTTCCTTCAGTCATCATCGCTTAGTCACCTTTGAGATCGGTCGTAAGAGCAAATAAAAGGTTGTATAGGAAACATGGAAACTGAATACTGAGATAATTACGCATGAAGGGTTTCTCAATAAGGCAAAGAAGGAAAGTCGAGATTTTTTTCAAAAACACAGAAAAGAATGCGACGAAAAGAAGGGAATTATTTAAGCAAAGGATAAAACTGATGACAATAGAGTGTGGTTGCCACATGCTGTATCAAGTGCGAAAACAGGAACGCCCGCTCTGAGCGGACTAAATAATTTGATGAAAATTGAAGCAGAAAATACGGGCTTGTATACACATCCACTGCAGGTTGTGAAAAACAAAATTGAATATCGTGAAAACGATATATATAAAGGCGTAATTATACGCGCAAGAGCGTAGAGATACCTTGTGGGTGAAGCCCCGACAAAGCGTGCCTTGTCAGATGAAAAGGCTTACGCTCGTGCTCACGACATACCAAAGATAGAATTGAATGGTAAAAGTGTTGAGAGAACACAAAGATATCATGAAAGCTTTTTAAATGTACTATGAAGAATTGTTTGTTTATCGTGAGCCAAAGCAGCCAGGTTTTGTAGATGAGTTCTTGATAAAAATTCCGACACTTGATACTGAGGACACTGATTTATTTGAAATGTCTATTTGTATAAGGGTAATCAAGAAGGCTATCGATCATCTTGACTTGGTGAAATCGCCCGGTCCAGATGGCATTAATGCCGCCTTTTACAAGGTGTTCAAAGAAGATATAGCCGCTGCATTCCACATGGTTTTTTTCAGAGTCTTTATATCGAGTAACTCTGCTTCAATCTTAATCGGGTGCACACTGTGCCGATTCCTAAAGGAAAAAGAGCAACATGTTTTACGCAAATGTGACAGGATACAAGATTATCACGCGAGCAAACATAGATTATAAGGTGTTCATAAATATTCTGGCTAGGAGGTTGCAAGGAGTTATGTACAAGTTGGTCGGGCCACATCAGACTTGTAGCATCAAGCGTAGGAGCACATTCACAAATATTCGTATCGCCAGAAGAACTTTGGAGTATTGTGACACTGCACTTCTGAAAGTAGCCATGTTACAAATAGATCAAACCAAGGCTTTCGACATCGTTCCACATAGTATACTCTTCTCGCAAGCTGAGTACGTTGGTCTTGGTGTGATAATATGTAATGGTATTAGACTTGGCATACAAGAGTTCAACCACAAATTCATTAAGAAACGGAGAAATCCCACAGTGCATAAACGTACTTTCTTTCGTGGACAAGGGGTGTCCTCTAAGTACTTTAATTCTCGCTCTATCTTTAGAACCACTGTGCCAGAAAGTGATTCACCTACACAGGCATTAGTGGTTTGAGGTTGCGGTCATGTGAAGTGCGTAGTTTTGGCATAGGCCGCCGATATTGCCCTTTTCGCTGTTGATAGAGAGAGTGTCACTTCGTTATTAGAAATCACTTAAATTTTTTTGACACGAGTGGTAGTTTAGTGACACAAAAAAAGCATTGGTTTGTGGCATGGGAATAGGGACCTCACGCCAAGTTTCTTAGGAAATATTCAGTGGCTCAGGACACCTATTCGTTACCGAGGGGCACCATGGGACATGTAGCAAGACAGTGAAGCGTTTTGGCTTGAAAAGGGCAAAGAACTGTGCGCGACAGTTGAACGACGGGGCAGTCGTGACTTATCGATTTTCTCTTAGTCAGCTCTATGTAACGTGTTTCTGGATGTTGAACTTATGTACAATTTACGAGTACTTAGTTGCACGCGTAAAAGCATTCATTAAATCTACAGGATATTCGCTGCGTTCATCTGGAACTCTACACGTGAGGGAGCATCTAGAACGAACTTGTTTCGGCGTGTTAAGCAAGGAGGGCTGTCTCTGCGTCATCTGTTTCTTACCAAGTAATATAACGTTTCCTGCTAACTGGCGACTAGAGTGACGCATTTTTATGTTCGTAATTTTAGAAAACGCTATTACACCACATGCCTGACTTCTTTGAATCTTCAGACAGGGGTGAACGGCACACCTTGCCACCGTTCTTGTACAAAGTTGTGTTCTCGTATCATTTCTTAAGGAGCAAGTTTTCGATAGATTACCTAACTAAGTGACAGGAAAGCGCCGTATGAGAGACTCAAAACAGAAACATTTACCTGTGCCCCTTTACCATTCAAAGTATGAAAACTTTTATGATCAAGACGTACTAAAGCGAGTGAAAAACATGTGGACACTACCAAATGTTTCAACATTCTTTAACAAACTTCATGCGGGAACTTTGCCAGTGAAAACGTGGCTTGAAGAAAGAGGGATGTATGTACCATGGGCAAGCGTCTGCCTCTTGTGTAACAAACCTGACACCATTGAACATGTACTTATTGATTGTAAGAATGCCATTTTGGAGACATTTCACAGGAGCCTTCAAAAAAGATGTATTTCTTACTCCACATAAAATTCATTTTTTTGCATTGTGATAGTTCTGTGCAATATTTGCACGTTATTTGCTTACTTGGTTTTCATACGGTTTGGCATAGCATTATATCATACAGACACTGTGATGTAAGAGTTCTATTCATTTATGAGTGTTTCGTGGAAGCTGTCATCAAAGTGCGAGATGTGCATAAGACTACCGACTGTGTTGAAGTTATAATAATTTTGTTTGATGCGTTAACATACATGAAACACGTGTGATTGTCACAATAACTTGACCAGTAGTCAAAAAGGCAAAAAAATGGTGTAGTTCAGTAGTTAGTGTGCTGAGTTGAAAAGCCAAAAGTCTCAGGATTGATTTTGAGCTGTCGTACCTTCTTTATTTTACGGGTGATTTCTACATTGCATTCAATACAATTGTTTTTACTATTTCTTGAGCGGCAGCTCGTCACGTTGCTTTTGACGCTGGTTCGCACTTCAGCATTGCCGGCTGGAGCACACCATTCACAATCCGCTACACCTTACGCCACCGTACACCATGTGCCAACAACAATTCCAGTACCATAATCCACCAAAATAATGAATGGTGGAATCCACCATTCCTAGGATGGGCGTTTTTTAATTAGGGCGCTTGATGTTGCCGAACATCGCGAACAAATGCTCCGCTTTTAAAAGCAACTGCCTGATGGAATTTCTTTTTGATGCCAGTATTGTAATTTGTCCACCTAATTAACTATTGCAATATCACATGTTGCGACCTAAACTTTTCTTATGTCTATTTGACTTTCGTCAAGCATTATGTGGTTTGTTGGGGCAACTACTTTAATTATCGGCGAAACAAATATAGCTGTAGTTTTAAGCAATTATGAACATACCATAAGCCAATAACACTCATTTATTGCTTTAAGCATAATGTATCTCTTCATATGAGCTCTTCGGCGTTGTGACTACTGAGAAATATGCCTATAACGTTGACATGAAAAATGAACTGTGGGTCAATAGAATTGCTGATCAAGGACCGAGCAGGCTACGTTGCAAACACCTCATTTCATTTGTGCCACAGGAAATAATTGGCCATCAACAGCAACTGCTTGGCCACGTTGAATATAAGACGACCAAAAACATCAAGACTATGACTTCGTATACCATTCGTAATGAGCACATGAAAAAAAGTTCATAAATTCAGAGGTGAAACACCTTTAAGAAATCTATGAACATTGCAAGAATTAAATTTCTGGTCAATGTTGCCTAAATTAAAGTATTTTGTAAAAGCAAACCACACTAATGTGATTTCCCTTTGTGAAATCTGAATTCGACAAGAGTTACATATAACGATTACCAAAAAAAAAGCTGACGACTCTTTTCTGTGTTTTTTTCAAAGGCTTTTGAGATTGCGGCAGTACAGGAATTGGATGACAATCCCATAAAATACTTTATTCAACACCTTTTCAAACAACAGAATCCTCTGCGGTTTTCATTTCTTTAGGAATTAGTGCCATTGCATGCATCAGTTGAATACGTGTAATAAACAAGGAATTAGGGCGTCAACAATACACTTGGTGGAGTTTATTTGGACCTCAATGTAATCTTTATTAGAGGTCGTTTTCAGGTTCATTAGCGCTGAAAACGGCACGTTTATATCAAAGCCATAAAGTACTATGGACCCCATAAAAGTGTCCGAAATAAAAGTAGTTCTTTCTGAGCACACAGAAGGCGTGAAGCTCGTAGTAAGTTAGTAGAACTTATCAGCTAATTCACTCCATCAGGCAGCTTTATTTTCTATAATCAGAAATGTACTAATGAGACAATTTCAAAGAATTTTCAAGGTATTTTGTTCTTATCATTAAAACTGTTTTGAATTGAAGATCTTCAATTACGAAGCACTTTTTTTAGTTTATTTTGATAAAATTTAAACACAGTCAAATAAACAAGATTGCGGGTGATCATAAAAAAATTCAAAAATTTTTCCTGCGTTTAATCTGCCTGGCATGTTCAGGTGTAGTCCCGCCGCAGTGCTGTAGTGGCTAAGGTACTCTGCTGCTGACCCGCAGGTCGCGGGATCGAATCTCGGCTGCGGTGGCTGCGCTTTTAATGGATTTGATATATACGTGTGGTTTAACGTCCCAAAGCCACCATATAATTACGAGAGACACCGTAGTGGAGGACTCCGGAAATTTCGACCACCTGGGGTTCTTTAACGTGGACATAAATGTGAGCACACGGGCCTACATCGTTTCCGCCTCCATCGGAAATTCACCCGCCGCAGCTGGGATTCGATCTCGCCACCTGCGGGTCAGCAGCCGAGTACCTTATCCCCTAGACCACCGCGGCGAGGTGATTTTTTTAAAGGAGGCGAAAATGTTGTAGGCCCGTGTGCTCAGATTTGGGTGCACGTTAAAGAACCCCAGGTGGTCGATATTTCCGGAGCCCTCTACTACGGCGTCTCTCATAATCCTATGGTGGTTTCGGGAGGTTAAACCCCACATACCAATGTTCAGGCGTTATCCCTGGCTTACGCATAGACGTTCCTAACATTTCTTTCCCACAGAAAACATTTGTTATATATTTCTTTTGCGATAGCAATAAAAATGATCTGATTATTAGAAAACTGCGCAAATATCTCGCTTTTTCAGGACGCGAGAAGCCTTTGACAGCGGTACTCTTGTCTGGATCAGGAAGAATTCCCTCTATGCTTACTATGTGACCTAACACTTTGTCTTGCTCACAAATCGGTACTGCTTGATGTTCAGAGAAAGGTTTACGTTCGCAAGGCACGTGAGAACATCTTCCAGTCATTGCAAATGCTAAGAGCGGGTTGACAAAAAAAGATTCCCTCTTTCAAATAGCACCATCTTCCCAATCAAACATCGCGAAACGTTGTTAATTATGAGCTCGAATGTTGATAGAGCATCTCTAAGGCTGAATCGCATGACATTGAATTTGTACAGCACATCTAGTGTTGAAAACACTTTGTTTTCTTTGTCGTCCTTGTGCATGAATATCTGACAATGGCAGGAATGCAGTTCTAAACTTCAGAAGTATGCGCACCCTGTAGCGAATCGAAGGCGTCGTAAATGCGTGGCATGTAGCTGTCATCCGTGCAGGGGATCGTATTAGGTACACTATACTCTATGCCGCAGAATTGTATGAAGCTGTCTCTTCTGCACACTAAAGCACCGGCAGACGTTGAAGGACTCGCGGAGGGATGTATGAAGTTCGGTTGGGCAGATCGGTGACGTTCTCCTCAATTCCGGATAAGATACGTGCTATAATCGATGGTGAACGAGAGAAGTGCCAAAGGTCTCTGTACCATGCGTGTTAATAAACGTACAGTCATGAGCAAGCTTGACACGAACGCTCCAACGCGTGACCTGGATTACCTCGACTGATGTCAGCTGCGAAGAACTGGGCCTTGTGAGCGAAATGATAGCACGGTATGCTTGGGTAGTACATCGGCATGCATGTGTAACAGCTCGGGAACAGATTACAAAGCTACGCAATGCTTGCGCCAATTAAACTGCTTCAGGGCACGCTGTGAAGCGTTCGTGTAAAGATCCTTGACGGCTGTATGTCCACAGGAATAGTAATGGGCATCAGATAATGTTTTATGTTTTTGTAACAAGGAGTGCAGCGCATCTGACTACGCAAAGGTCCGGTCGGGACTGATAGTTACAGCAACAGAAGAAACGCACGAGGAACGTTCAATAGAAGGATGGTTAGAAGATGCTGGCATGAACGGGGCAATGTAGACAAGCTGGGAATCGGTGACGCAAGCCATTGTTGTGCCTTTAAGATGTGAATTTTCTCGGACATCTGATTTGCAGCGTAGAGAAGTCAGAAGCCATTGTGGAAGCACCATAGCCCTACAGCAAAGGCTACATATCTTGCGAACAAGCATGCCAACGACAGGACAAGCACTTCGCCATTGTAGTTCATGCCACACGCAATGGTGACTCTTCATTGATGACCAGCTGGCAGCTCAGTATCTTCTGCCGTGAGCAAAAAGCGGGTTGTCATCCATAAAAGAGCGTAGCCGATTTCCGTCATGTGACAACTTCTTGTCATCAGATGGAGGTGTTCGCCATAGACAAAAAACCCAGCCTAATATAATTTTGTGGCCACACAAACTCAGCACGTTGAACTGTATGTAATGGCGAAGTCCACCAATAAAAACACGAGTGGTGCACATGGCGGCATGAGTATAGGTGTCCCTTTTAACAGCGAACAGTGTAGGTTTATCATAAGGGGTGGTGACTTTTCAGAGATGAGAACACAAAAAATGATCCATAGCAGACAAAGAAGCACCACTGTTAAAGACCACATATACATCCTATATTAAAACAGATACCGTACTGTGTGAATACACTGCATCCATAGCAGACATAGAAGCACCACTGTTAAAGACCACATATACATCCTATATTAAAACAGATACCGTATTGTGTGAATACACTGCAGAAATTTCTGTTTTTTTTGTTCAATGCAGCTTTCGCTCCAAACGACGCCGAGGTTAGTTTTCCGCGCAATAATCAGTGAAATGTGAAAGAGGTTGCAGTGGTGACCTATAGCGGCGAAGGGCGTTGGTGAATGTTGTTTATCAAAATCGTTAGTAGTTGCTCTCTGGGATGTGGCGGTTTTTTTTTTCAATTCAATTCAATATTATTTCATCCCAAGGATGAGGGCAGGCTCGGGAGAAAAGTGAGGTTTTGTCACTTGAGGAGAACCCGAGCCTCCCTAATACATGGCAAGCAACGCGGACATGGGTGAAGAAACATAGGCCATGAGGTGTTTGGCGCAGTACAAGTCGGAAGATGCACGTACAGTAATGCTATGTACAGAGACTAATATGCGTAAATAGTTTCTTTCGGCACAAATTCCGAAGTACAATGCAAAATTGACAGGGACAAGATACTATATATATGACAACAATGCTATGCATATACAGACACATATATATATAAACATACATACATATACACTTACATATATATATATATATATATATATATATATACATATATATTTCTATGTATATATAGACAGTTCCATGAATGCCTCGACCACCATTTTCTCGATTTTTGCGATAAAAGCACTTCACTAATGTCACGTGCACTGCATTTCTCAAGGATTATTTTTGTCTCCGGTAGTTTATTTAATAACAAAGGTACAGTAAAACATAACATTTGTCGCCCAAAATTTCTTCTACAGAATGGAAGGTTTCAATGTTGTTGGTGACGAGTAGGGTACGGATTATCATGCGTTTCCAGTACAAAAATATCTCAGAAGGCACGATTGTTATGAAAAAGAGATTGCTTATATCTTATTGCTAGGGAATACTCGTAAAGTTTGTGAATTGGGACAATATTATAGCGCTGAAACAGTTCATCAGTGTGTGCTTAGTTGTCGACATTTGCTATAAACCTGATCGCTTTTTTTTGTAGTCTGTATATTTTACTTATGTTGGTTGCTGTCGTACATGCCCATACCAAAAGACAATAATTTACATGCGACAAAAACAAGCTGTTATAAAGTGTTATTTTAACAGAAACTGGAAGCAAATAACGCATTCGTGCAAGTATGCCCACACATTTTGCTAGGTTGCTAATTAGATTATTAATCTGAGGATCCCACGACATTGTGCAATTAAAAAGTACTCCTAATGTTTTAACGGTTTCGCCAATTTCAACAGCCGCGCTACCTATACGTAAGCTATTGTCTAAGAAAATCTGTCTCTGTGAATGAAAAACTAGTGCTTTTGTTTTTGTTGCATTATTAAGCAATGAATTTTGTTCACTCCATGTGTTTAAGATTTCTAACGTAGTGTTTATAAGTGTGGTCATGGCAGTCATGTTGTTACCTGTAAAGAAATGCTGGTGTCATCCGCGTATATTATGTATTTAGCTTTGTCACTGACCTTGACAATGTCATTTATGTATAGGTTAAAAAGCAGCGGTCCTAGAATGCTACCTTGCGGAACCCCTGTGGTTATTGCCTGGAGAGAAGATAATTATTGCTTAATTTTTACACATTGTGAGCGGTACTTGAAGCAAGATTTCAAGAGGGAAAGTGGAATGCCGCGAACACCTATAATTTCTAATTTTTCAAATAAAGTATCATGAGAGAGATGGTTGAAAGCCTTAGAAATATCTATGAAAGCACCAATGCAAAGTTCTTTACTCTCAAACGATTTAAAGATCATTTCTTTCTGAGCTAGTAAAGCAGTCTTCGTCGACCTGCCCTTCATAAAACCATGTTGAGATGGAGATATGTTAAACTTCATACAAAAATTCATGAGTCTTTTGAAAATAATTTTCTCCAACCCTTTTGAAAAATTTAGTAATATAGAAATTGACCGATAGTTCGCAAGGTCATTCTTGTCTCCTGTCTTATATAACACGCTGACAACGAACGTTTGCATTTGTTTTGGGAAACAGCCTGTTGATAGGGACAAATTATAAATGTGAGAGAGCACGGGAGCTATGTTATCGATTGCATCTTTGATCGGGGAAATCTGAATACCATCTATGTCACGAGCACTGCTCTGTTTTAACGTGGAAACAATTGAAACTATTTCTTGATCATCGTTGGTCGAAGAAAGATGTTCTTTGTCTGTATTGTCATTGCGTCAGTTATAGCTGTCTGCGCTGTTTGCGTCGGCTGTGCAACGTTTATGAGAAAATGATTAAATCTTTCTGCGATTTCTAAATCTGTAACCGCTCGACCACCCATATTTATTTCAGTAACCCCAGGAGAAATCGGTGTCCTGTGAAGCAAAGCGTTAAGTTTCCTCCACAGTTCTGCACTTCCTTTGAAGTAGTCTGCATGGAATTGTTATTTAAGTAAATTCTTTTTTCTTGCTTGATAAAGGCGTTCACCTTATTGCGGTATTCTTTAAATGTGGTTAAGTCTGACGCATCCTTAGTTTTTAAAAACCTTCTGAATAACTTTGATTTCTTTTCGATCATTCTTAAACACTCGCGATTGATCCATGGTTTGCGACTTCTACGGCATTTCTGTAGAACTTTTTCTTTAAGGTGTCTAAAATAGACTTCTTTAAATATATTCAAGAAGGTTTCATAGGCTAAATCGGCACTTTCTGAGTGGTATACCGCACTCCAGTCTGTTTGGGAAAGGCTTGTGCTGAATGCTGTTAAAGTGTGAGGTGTAATATTTTGAACTGATCTAGCGGGCAGTGTTAGGGACTTGATTGCGCTCTCCCTAACAAAGTAGAGTGCAAAGTGCTCGCTGATGTCGCAACATATTATGCCATTCACTTCGTTATCTTTGTTTACGTTAGTAATAAATAGATCGATTAACGTTTCTGAGGTAGGTGTGATACGTGTGGGAGTTTCCGTTACTATATCGTAGCCACTCGTCTCGACCGTAGACACAAATGTAATTGCGACAGCAGACGACTCCAGTATGTTGATATTAAGGTCACCGCCAAGAATAAGTTTTAAATTATTGTCATTTACATAATTTGATAATTCTTCAAGGATACTAATGAATGTATTCACAGATGAATCGGGTGGTCTGTACATGACAGCATGTACGTAATAACGTGTAATCAAAGTTAAGCACTCAATGTCAGCACGGACATAAAAAATTGTGGCATTATTTGAGCGTCTATACAGTTTTTCACTACAATCATGAGGCTACCGCCTTTTTTCTTTGTTCGGTTATGAAAGAAAGTATTATAACCATCTCGCTTGTTAATCTCGTCGTCTGAAGTATACCATGTTTCCGTAATCACTACTACATCGAAAGAAAAAGAAACGTATCTAGAAAAATAGATAGATCATCTTCCTTGTTACGTGCTGAACGAATGTTTAGATGAAGGTAGCACAGGCTATCGCTACACCGATTTCCTACAAGATTATTGACGTCACAAGGTGATACCGCCATGGCGAAACAGAAGCTGCACCGAAATTCCGGACAGCGTTTTTAGGCAATCTTTTCAATGTCGCTTGCGTCGCGAATGTGCAATACATGTGAGCCTTCATCCTTTTGCGCGAGAATACGCCCATCATTCGTCCACACGAACCTTCAGTTTGCTGCTTTCTTTTTAGCTATTGCTGCTCCATGAAGCTGCTTTATGGCTGAGCATAAGTGTTCATTGATGAACACAGGTGTGTTAGAGGCGTGACCGAGGTCCTGTGTCGAGATGCGCGTCTTCTTTGCTTTCTGTAGCACCAAATCACGTTTTGAACGGCTGCGGAATCGGACTATTATGTTCGGTATTGAACTGGCATTCTTTGCTGGTAAATGGTGACATTTTTCAACATCATCTTTGGTGACAGGCACTTTCAGCAGTCCGCCGATCCTGTGAAGGGTATTTCCAAGATCTTCCTCAGCAAGTTTGGGTATTCCCTTATTCTCAAGGTTGCATTTGCGGGAGTATTGCTCAGATGCAGTTATCCTCTGCTCTTGTTGAGAAATTTGTTTCTTGAAAGCTTCGCACTCGGTTCTCAACTGCTCATTAGCGCTTCTGAGTGACTTGTTATCCCCCACAAGATCCGCGTTCTCTTTCTTTATTTTCTCAAATTCGTCGTTCAAAAACCTCACACTGTTTTTCAGGTCTCTTGTTTCCTTTCTTAGCTCTCTTTCAAGTACGATTTGAATTCGATCATCTCCTTTCTTATTTCTTCTCGCAACTCAGTCAAATCACTCATGACTACAGCAATACTTCACACAAGAAATGTATCACTACCTTGGCAGCAAATGGCAGCAAAAAGAATAATCTTTGTTTAGTATGTAAAAAAATGAATGCAAACCTGAAATAATCGAACAAAGGCTTGTGAAGAACAAGCTTTCGCTGCCCCCGCTGCTGCCAAGTGAAGTACAGGCCTCCACTGTCACTGGTTTTAAAGGCGGTTCCCCTGGTGTTGCTCCACGGCGGTAGCTTTCTTGCTTCGTCAGGGCTTGCCTCCCGAAACGTGAGACGCAGTCAGCGATGCGTGGCAGCTCAGCATGTGACGTTGTGCCGACGATGATCAGCCGTTGAGTTGTCAACTTTAGGCGAGTCAAGCTTGGTAGAACATCCTCCTAGGCTGTTCAAAGGCACCAGCGAAGGGGGTTTTCAATTACGGATATGTCTGGAGCTTTCCTCCGCTCACGTGCACGGCACGACGTCAGACGACGTACTGAGAATCACAAATATCGCTGCAGACCACAGCGGAGAGTGGCGTGGCGGTGAGCAGTTAGGGCGATGTTAAAAAGTGGCTCCGGCGGGCCGTCACGCCATTCATAGGTGTCGAATTTACGACGCTCGTCCTGCTGATGCTTCTGGCAAAACCATGTAGTGTGGCCTCGATAACCGCCCTAATATTACACCGAACAACGCGACCGCCATGGTGAGTGGTCGGGCTGGCTAGGCGCACTCGGAGTCATTAAAACTAGGTGGATAGGCGTCGAGTGTGCAGATGTGGCTTGCATGAGAGCTGGTGAACCAGAGAAGGCTTGTGCGTACGTCGGCTGGAGTCAAGGGGCTGAAGAGTATACGTACGCGGGACCGGCCATGCAGCAACTCCTCCTTGATAATGTAATGCGAAATGGAGCTAGGGGTGTAAGCAGGACTTGAGATGGCTCAGAGACCAAATGATTGCAGCTCTTCCACAGTAACCCTCCAGATCATGACACGTAACGAGGTGGTGGTGGTGTTTTCAGGGTTTTCGAGCGGTACCTTAAAGGACTCAAGTTCCTCTACGTGTTAGAACGTAGCAACAGCATCGGTGACTGTTTTCGGGTTCTCTACTGTCAACGCATTGAAACATACCACACCAGTGCCTTTCAGCACATGTTGAACTCTCTCAGATTCAGTCATTAAATTGTTAAATAGGTGACAGAGAGCAAGCACATCCACTGTGTATGAGGTGTAAGATTCACCGCGTTCTTCGTTGGAGCGTCCAGCGTCTTCTTTGCTGAAGCTGAATGAAGTGCCTGGCTGTAACGTCGACAAAGTTGTTGTTTGAAGTCTGTTCTGTTTGTGGTAATAGCTTCATGCTTGAAAACACGTTTTTGCTACGCCCGTCAGATAAGAAGAAACACGGTGATGCTTGAACTGATCATCAAAGTTGTTAATACAACTCACCCAGTTGTATTGGTCCAAGTAATCCTCAAGATTTTTTACCTCACAGTCCGGCGAACGGGAGCCAATCACGCTGGCGCCCTCTGATAATCTACGGTGGATGAGCCGCGGTAGTGTGGTGCGACTGGTGCGCGTAATTGTGAATGCTTGAAAACTGCGCGAAATCAAAAGATGACCAAGTGCACGTATAGGGTCACCTGAACAACAACGACGACGTCGAGGACCGGTCAGCGTGAGAGTGCGGAGTGCAGGTATCCAAGTCATAAAACATTCAAGGGCCAACGGCTGGTCACCAGGAAGTTTTAAAGGGTCAATCGGGACGAGACGAGTGTGCCCGAGAGCAAGCTAATCCCGAAGGGCAAGAGAGCTGGCAGTTCGAGGTGAACGAGGCAAGAGGAAAGCCGCAGCTGGGAGCTGAACACAGGCAGTCGGGTGGTGGAACTGAGACTTCTAGACTTCACCTGGCCTGGGCCTCCGGACAGCGCCTTCCAGGGATAGCGGGCTGCCACAACGTTGAGACCAAGACCTGCAGATTCCGGTGCGGTTGAAGCAACGGCAGTTGGGTCACGGGCCTGGGCTTTGCAACCAGCCCCTTCATTGGACGAATCTGGGCCTGCCTAGGCATCACCGAGTGAACCCCATTACATCATTGCCGCCAGCGAGCATCGGTACACGCCCGTCGCCACCATTCCAGCAAACACATGTTGGTGAGACCGAACTTACTGTCTTCCCAGCTCCACCGAGTCCTCTTGACAGAACTGTATTAGGTAGCTGTAACTTTCAGCCGACATTTTCGGGACTTTAGACGTTTTCTGTCTGAAGCCAGCTTTTAGCCAGATACTAACTCTTGTAGTTTGTGTTGAGTTTTTGCTTTAGCTCTGCAGTAAATATTTAGGTGTTGTTTTTTGTGTCACAAACTGGCTTTGTCCTTATTACCAAAACTCTCTGAGGCTCAGCCCAGAAGAAACAAATGTGTAAGAAGAACCTTGCATCACAGGTAGCAAGTGCTGTTAGGACGGTAGCTTGAGCCGGGAATAATAATAATATTATTCTTCTGTAATTATGCCTCGATTCGCCACATTATTCACCTAAAAGCCACAATTGCAAGGGTACTGAACTTGCTGCTTAGCTTGGATCCTAAAAAAAGTAGTGGTCAGGCAATATTTCTAATAAGTTCCTTAAAACGGTACGCGGACTAGTGTACCACGTTTCTTGGTAAAATTATCCGAAGGTTGTTAACATCACCTCAGCTACCAGCGGGCTAGGAGACAGTAAAGGTATTTCTTAATAATAAACGAGGAGATCAACAATTCATTTCAACTTACCGGCCAATATTCCTCACTAGCATTTCATTTAAACTACTAGAGCATATCATCTCAAACACCCAGCTGTTTATCTCGAAAAAAAAGTGAATATTTGCCTTCTAAGCAACACGTATTTTATAGTAGCTTGTCCACTGTTACAAAGCTAACAGAAGTAGTTCATGATCTCGCTTTTACCGTTAATAATCGCAGCCAAACTCAGAAGATTTTACTTTGGAAAATCGCTAGTAAAACTCAAAAGCGTGATCAGAGAGAGATTACTGTTCCCTTGAATAAAAGCTTTTCTAATAACTAGCTCACAGTTTGTTTTTTATGAAAATCACACCGCGATTCGCAAGTTTTAGTAACCGTAAATTTTCGGGGCCCTAAAGATTGCGTCTTGAGTCAAAGCAGCGGTGGTTGCGGATTTGAACACTCGTCTAATTGCTGTTTGTGCCTTAACAAGGTGTTTTCGCGAAACAGGCCAGGTTCCCGAATGCTGTAGCGACTGTTATTATATCACTCACGTGGAAGCGGGGCAACCTGCATCCTGAATATCTGGCCACATCATGTCTACCGTTCTCAACATTCCTGTTGTCGACCTGCGCCAGCGCGGATCTTCAGTCCACGCATCAAAAGCAGGGACAAGAGGCATGCCCACGTCAAAGCAGTGGTGGTTGCGGAAGCGAGCACTCGTCTAATTGCTCTTCTTGCCGTCTACGGGTCAATTGGTTTCACCTAACCCTTGGTATTGAGCTCTGTATTATACCGTAACCACTGCTGTTGCGGCTCATTGTATTATTCACACGCTCTTGTATTCACTTGTGTTTTTCCGACAAGTTTTCTGTTTGTGGCGTCCCGATGCCTACGAATACAGAGTTAGCTAAAGGAATCGAAGACCCTAAGGCGAAAATTAAAAGCCGGTTGATAAAGCTCGTGGACAGAGTTGTGTTTGACGTCACAATGACGCTTCGGGAATCGGGCTTTGATCTCGGTGGTGTGAATTCAGAGGTCAAGGACAAGGATGCTGCCCTAAAAAACCTTAATGAAATTGTAGACACAGTGCGTGTTTAACAGACGGAGCTTTGTTCAGCTGACAATTCTTTGAGAATTGAGAACGAGAATTTAAAGAAAAAGTTGGCTGACCTGGAGCAGTACACTTGGCTGAACAACGTCGAGATCAAAAGAGTGCCGTCTTGACAAGGGGAGGACTGTGTCGTCATAGGGCAGTCGGTTGCTAACAAAAACGATTCCCCTGTTTGAGGCACTGATCTTGACGTTGTTCACAGAGTGCCAGCTAAGTCCGGACAACAGAATATTGCGGCCCGTTTCTGTTCACGAGAGAAAACGAATAAGTTTGTTAGGAGGCCATGCAAAGCTCCCTTGAATACACGTGCTCTTGGTTTTTCTTTTTTTGATGAGCGCACTCATGCTGTCTTTGTTAATGATCACCTCTCGCCGGATAACAAGAAGGTTTTTGCCAAAGCACTTGTTCCCAAAAAAGAGAAACAGTGGGCGTTTTTTTTCAACAGATAACTATTAGATAAAAACAAGAAAATCGGCTGATACCAAGGTGTTTTGCCTAAAATTGGAGCTCGACCTGTTCATTATCTCCTATCCTGTTCATTATCTCCGGAGCCTCCCACTACGACGTCTCTCATATTCATATGGTGGTTTTGGGATGTTATACCCTAAATATCAAATCAAATCAATTAATTTTTCAAATACTGTCATCAAAGCGACATTGCACAAGGCGGAATTTTGCAGTGACTGTCGGTTGGTTTTCTCTGCAATATGAAATAGTGTTTTTGCCCTAAAATTACGCCGTATAGATTGTGTTATTGTGAGGCGTGCTGCATGTTTGTTTATGTATGTATGCCTTGCACAGTAATTCCTCGTCATGCCGATCTAGCACAGCGGCACATCAACGAGGCTATGCTTAGTTGATGGCTGCATGTTGGTTGCACAATCACTGACGTCGTTCTTTGTTGGCGTGTGACTGTAGTCAAGATGGTAACGTATTTGGACCCCTCTTCACAATGAGAACGATGGAGAAGCCGAGTGAGAAACTGAAACCAGCTACAATGCGTGTTTTATTGGCTGTGACTTCATCATTTCATCATGTGAACACAAAGTTTGTTGCAACGTGCTCACATTTTACAATTTTGCAGTTATCAGAAATTTCAGACGGTGAGGTTTTTCTAGTAGCTTTTTACATTTCAATTATCAATAGTTAATTTATGCACTGCATGGCTTTGTTGTTTATAATTTGCAGTGCTCATCCGTCAAATAGTCTACGGTTTTCAGTCATTATTTATGTGTTCATTATACGAAACATTCTGTATTTTCAATATGCACCATCAACAGCCAAATTCGATGACACGAAATGTTCGATGAAGTTAAACTCTGACTTTTTCTGATAGTGTAACTCTAAAAGAAATATTTCAAACTGCACTTAGCATTCCGACCTTTGCAGTCATCAGTCTAGTTACAAGCGTTAAGTACCCACGCAGCGGAAATACGCATTTGTTGTCGATTGAACATCTACCAAGCTTTTCCTGTTGATAGTACTTTCATAGATTTTTTATGGCGCTAGAGCCACCTCCTTTCTCCCCTTTTGCAGCTACATAGCTAGCATTTCATTGGTTTGCTGCTTTTCTTACCTAATACCTATCCATCCAGCGCATTTAAAACGGTGTTTTGGGTGTACTTGCATCAATAATTGTTCAATATCTTTTAGTTGTGGAGCGTTTTCGGCCGTTTGGCTTATACTTTTGGCCAACTTAACTGCTGTTTTCAGAGCAATCTGTAAAGATCAATATGACTGTACTAAGGTTTGGTTCAGAAAGAAAAGCTGAACAGTTGCCGAGGTGCATGGCCTTGATTGATTGATCAACATGTGGGGGTTTAACGTCCGAAAACCACTGTATGATTATGAGACACGCCGTAGTGGAGGACTCCGGAAATTTTGGACCAAATGTTGTTCTTTTACATGCACCCAAATCTGAACACACAGGTCTACATAATTTCCGCCTCCCTCGAAATGCAGCCGCCGCAGCTGGGATTCGATCCCGTGACCTGCGGCTCAGCAGCTAAGTATCATACCACCTTGACCGCGGCGGCGGGGCGAGGTGCATGATTTGTGCCAGAAGCTTTCTAGTTTACCAGAAATAGATTCTAGGCTGAATAATATGTGGCTCCTTGCTGTTGCGTGTTTGCTTTTACTTAGAGCTATTCAAATAGTCTTAAAATTTATCTTACGTTGCTTACAGCTATGCTACCATGTGAACAACCCCCACACTGAGGGATTTGATCTTTAGTGCAGCAGTTCCACTTTTGAAGGAGGCAAAAACGCTAGAGGCCTAAGTGCTTTTGAATGGACATTCACATTCACAACTCATTATTATTGTTACATCAGGTGAACAAAGTAGTAATTCTACATTGTATACATATTTCAAATGGGAACTGTGAGCTGCTTAGCAGGTTTGGTATTCGTGTTAAAAAGGCAGGACATGCAATCATAGTCAAAAGAGTAGTCAAGACACACACAGACATCAACTAGAAAAAATCAACATCAAGCTTGAAACGAAACAAAGCAAGTGAAGATATCGATCAAAATGGCATGCCTGTTGGTCTATGTGAGAAATAACTGGTCGGCATTTGGTTTCTTCGTTGAAGTTTATTCGATGGTTGGCTCACACAAGCACTACCACATGTCGCTATGCCAAGCCTCAGCCAAATAAATGCATTTCTTAATTTCTGCGCCTGTACGAAACTGCACGATTCGTATTTGGTATGCATCTATGTCGTGATATAAAGATAGGTTTAATGATGGGCCTCTGGTTAACTCTTTATATGTTCCCCTTAGTCTGCCTTTTTATTGTTAGTTGGCATTCGAAGTGTTTTTGACTAACCTGTGGGCATGTTTGCCTGCCCAGTCCTTCCAACATGTATGCATATAATGCGTCAGGAATATAGGTTATTGAGGAAGTATTAGGAAGGTATAAATATGTCTAGTGTGAATGTTGTTTCTGTTTTCTTGATTTAGTGTTCTTTCTTAACAATGACTGGTCATATTTTGGAGTCTGCTATTGGGGTATGAAATCTACTTACATAAAGCAGCAGTTGTTAGCATGCTTCCAAGACTGCTACTTCAGGAGGCCGAGAAAGTGAAGTTGTTACATGAATTATGCTAGAAAAAGTGATTGGTTCTGATATTTTTTTTTGTTTTCTTGGCAGATATTTTACATAATTTGGTCCAAAGGAGGTAAATAGACAGTACCAGATGGGCCTTACATGAAGCCATCAAGCTCGCCACCGAAACTGTGACTGAGCAATAACTGTAAGCATTTGCGAGTTCATGGTCTTGTCATGTTAGTCTGTGACGTAGTTTCTTGACCATTTGCAATATTTTCCAAACCTGGTGCTTTGATGCCTGAATGTTGTTCCAGTGCTATTTTTGGGAAAAACGTTTTAATACAAGCAGAGGCCTTTCAAACAATGTGCTAGGAAATTGAGGTATGGGAAAAATTGCTGACATATGATTGTTGCGTCATGCTTTTACTACAAACTTCATTGCTTTGTCAGCGAAATTTCATGGCTATGGTATTGAAAAAATTTTCTTTCAATTTATGCTAATGTTAGTTATGAGAAAACATGGCAAATTGGTACTCGGCTGCTGACCCGCAGCTCGCGAGTTCGTATCCCGATAGCGGTGTCAGCATTTTCTAGGGAGGCGGAAATGTTGTAGGCCCACGTACTCAGAGATGGGTGCACGTTAAGAAACCTCAGGTGGTCAAAATTTCTGGAGCCCTCCACTATGGCATCTCTCATAATCATAGTGTGGATTTGGGACGTCAAAATCTATATATCAATCAAATGAATTGTGACAAAATGCAGTGCTTTTCGTACATTTTTACAAAGTGATTGTTTAGAATACAAATTGCATCGATTGTTTTAAAATACCCCTGACTCTAAAAATCGAACACGCCTTCACACATTTTCGCCCTGGTGTCTTTGGACTGATAAAACAGTCATTAAAGCATAACGTAAAAGGTGAGCGATAATTGAGAAGAAAGGCTCACTGTCCTTATCTTAAAATTCTATCAAACACTACATGACAGTTGTCTTATTACGACAGAAGTTAAGATGATGATAGCGGGGTGCTTTAATGAGGGTCAAATCAATAACGTTCGTTTTTGGAGCCAATGAAGATTTTTCAAGATTAGGTTGTTTTGAATGTTTCAACAAAATCGTTTGCTAAGTCATGGCTGTAACCTTGATTTGCTTGGGCTGCTCTAGTAAATGAATGTCCTCTTGTCGAATCACTCATTTTTAGCATCATGGGCATAGTGTTATAATACTGTTTAGCAGCCAGACCCTTGATAAATGCCTTGTCCTCTGCAGCTTAAGTTTACTACCCAATATCATGAGAATAGAAGCATTGGTTAAAGTTGAGGATTTTGTAATGAATGAGTTGAGATATGTACTGATGAAAAAAAAATCATTGAACGAATGTTACAGCTTGTTATTTGACAACAGAAAGTTTGTTTACCGAGGCAGCAAACTGCATCATGGTTGCTGCCACAACTTAGACAATTGTCCTATCTAAACATTGCCTCGAACAACACACTTATTTAGCAATATGACACTCATTCAAGCACTCATCTTTATGTTAGCTCCTGCGGTAATAAGATGTACAACTGTCATGTAGTGTATATTGGATTAAAAAAAAGTATATATAGAAGCATTGCTTCCTAATTCAATGCTCGGAATTTGTGTTGATGCATTATACATTGTCTTCATCAGGCTAATACCTCCACCATGATGTTATGAATAAAGTGACGTGTACCCGTCCATCACTCTACCATGCGCAGTGACAGAGCGCTGGATGGTTTGAGACTACGGAAATGAAGAGGAAGTCCTGATCCTCTTAGCTCACAGCTCCAGTTTTTCGCTCCAAAGGTTCCATTGCAATATGTTCCCTGCCACACGTAGGCCTTCAAAGTGGTCTACAGTATGCTTTGTCTTGTTTAAAAATTTCATATTATAGTGCAAAACTCTTTTGTTCATCCCACATAACTCTCCATGGTGTTAGTAGTTACAGAAATATTAACTGCGACACCTTGTCACTAATTAAACTTAATTTGTTATGCTAGTTTATGAATTCTTTGCAGTTGGAGTATAGTGTGTTTAATGCGATTTCTTGTCTAATGTAGCGGTAGGTCTTCGTAGAATTCTTCGGCTTGTTCTTCGTGTGATCAGTTCTTGTTCATAAATAACGTCTGCTTTTGTGATTCATGAATTACTGCTGTGAACAGAGGTGATGAACCTAATGGACACCATATTGGTCTAAACTCTGAACACTGCTGCTGCTACAATTGTTCTTTTTTACTTCCTTTTAGACATCAACGAGCCAAGTGGAGCTCTTCATGGGCCATTCACACAGTTTCATAAGCGGGATGTCAGCACTTTTGACAAATATGATTCTGAACACATCTGCTAAAGTTGTGTTCAAAGAAGAGTGTAGTAGTGTATTTCATCATTCATTTGGCATTCTGTAGCCGGTACGACACACATCGGCAAGATAACGCAGCACAGTGCATACACATAAACTACCCCTACATACACTATGAATTTTTACTTAACTGTAAATCGTTTACTCTGACCTTGCAAAACAAATAATAAGAACTGACATGAAAGCTTTGCCGTCAATGCAGGTAGCATTCTCAGTACAATCTGGCAATACGTGTGCAAAGTTTAACCAAGTCGCTGATCTCATATTCTCTTGTAAACATTAATAGATAGAGGGCCGAGGTTGTTGGACGCTCATACATGGTAACGAATAGACCGCGACTCCAAAAGTTTTCTGTTTTCACACCCTTTGTACACGAGATGGCATAGTCAAATTGTTCAGGCAGCAGCTATGTCTTGTCACTCAGCAGCGTTCAACAGGCTCTGTGTCAGAACATGTAGCATGGAAAACTTAAGCAATATCCTCTTTAGGTTCTGTAAGTTTCGGCGACCATTTTTTGCATTTGTTTCGCCCATGGAAGTTGCGTCACAATCTTTGCTTTATACTTTAGTCATGACCTCACTCAAATCTTCAGAGCTTTTCGGTATAACTTGGGATATACGTTCACTGACCGCCACCGGCGTTTAATCAGAAGAATGTCTTCTACAAAGTATACTGAGGTATTTCAATGCCACTCCTATTGGCAAAATGAGCAGAAAGAGTTCAGAGGTTTAAAGACTGCAAAGAGGGGATAGTGTTATTGCCAACAGTGCAGCTTGTTCCAAGACGAGTTTAACTGCTGGAAAACAAAACATATCGCTTCCATATAAACAGTGCTTGAAAGTGGCTTGGAGACAGATCAGTGGGGGCGGGGCGGCTTAGAAAATTGGTTTATTTTGTTGTCAACCGTTACCATCCAATAACAACATGTTCCAAAAATGTATATTGCAAAAGAGCTGGTCAACCTTCACAACTTGTTGCCAACATATGCTGAAACTGCCACCTACATAGGTGGAAACCCTTCTATGCAACGTATTAATTTGCTAGTTCAAGTAAACTTTTACACTCATTAATTCACACGTGGTTTGGAACATCTTTGCATATACAGATTGGCTCTAATTAAAGAAATATGCAAAACGAGGCAAGGGAGGATGTCAAGTGAACTTAGCTCGGGGAAATGTTTTGCCTTGTTGGTGTTACATTTTCATAAAATTAGCGTAGCACTTCAATCACAAGGGTGAGGCATGCTTGTGTGTGTTTGGTCTGTCCCATCTTCGTCGCTTAAGTACCGCGATTAATTCTACAATTTGTCAAGTGCTCTTTGAGCCTTTGTTTGCTGCACATTCTATTCTTGTTTCTTTTAGTAGAGTTTTGTTCAACTGAACTCCTGTTCAATTTGGTATTCTTTACATTGCAAACAGGTACTTTAGGGAGATAGCCATGAATGACTGCATTCATTGCACAAAATCATGCAAACCCTGGGCAATACTTATAGTACATTGTAATCATTCTATGAGCCCTGTGTTCACTTGCAGATGAAGGTGTGCCCAAAAACTATATTAACAGCGTGTCCAGCCAACAAAACTCTCCCTCAACAACACAAATAACTCACATTCACTGCAGCACGCAGAACACAAATGAAATAAATAAAATCTTCCATTGCTATATTTTGCAAGCAGGCTGCGTGGCACAGCGGTGGTGCGGCAAACCGTTGAGCGGAACAATACAGCATACTGTTGGGCAGAACAATACAGCAGACTGCGGTGAGAATCAATACAAAAATGTTTGTATTAGTTGCAATAACGCATAAAATACGCAATAACGCCTTGTTGGAAGGACATTGTTGTATTTTGATCACGGAATAAGATATGTCACCTTAATAGAGTTACGGGTTGTTGTGTGGTAACTAAGGCTGAAGCATAACTTCTGTGAAGAGGCTACGTCCCAAGGAGATAGTTCTTGCTCACGGAATCGCCGGCACCGCTATACCTTCAGCATTGTCCGTGAAGGAGGGTTCTGATTTTTTACAGTGCATCTCAACTCATTTCTGTTTTCAGTGCTGGGACGTAAACACACTTCTTTGAGAACAGACACGCGTACGCGTTCTTGTACTCGCAAAACGTACTTTGGCGTTATTTCAGCGCGTACAAGCTGCTCCACTAGCAGAGATGCAAGTAACATCGTCATGATGGTGGCATCGCACATAGGTTGCACACGTCACCCGAAGGAAGCCCATACATTAGACGACGAACGATCAAGTATTACAGATAGATGGCTGCATGCTTTTATCGACATTTATGAGTACCAGCCTGCAACCGAAACAGGAATTGTACAATGCAGCCTGAGAAGGGGAAAAATGACACAAAATGAATCTACACTAAGCGTCCCAGTGGCTT